>LIEC01010716.1:0-15862 GCA_001925005.1 Drosera capensis
GCTTAACCCCCATGGGCTTTTGGCAGGAAACCACCAAGCCAACCACTTATCGACCAACACATCACTCGGGCGCCATCTTTACTCTGTCATATTGATGTCATCAATATTGGTGCAAGTACCCATGCAACGATTTGACTTGTGCCAGTATGACGTGTTAATCGGCATCAAGTGTGTTAAGCGAGCAAAACGCCGGATCCAAAGGTCCAAGGGATTCAAAGGTCGAGGGCCCAACTCGGGACCTAGGGGTAAGTGTTGGTGCAAAATAACAGTGACCCTTTGGACTAAAGACGCAACAAAGGACCCAATATTATGGATGACCTAATCAAACACCTTCTAAAGTAATGACAAGTATCTATCATAAAAAAGGTGAATAGTATATTATAAATATTCTCATTTATCATTCGAAAAAGAAAATATTTTCTGGATCTCACTCAATCATTAATCTCCATTTATCGGATCGACACTAACTTAGACATCGGAATGATCTGTTTTTCGATAAAACATTTAGACATATAAAGAAAACATAAACCAAAAATACAATTGAAATACAAATTTAAGAAAATAATTTCAATAAGAGAATTTTAAATTAAAATTAATAAATTTATTAAAAATAAATTATTTTCAAAATTACAATTAAAATGAAAATATATTTAAATTAGGTTAGTAAAAAAATATTAATTGTAATTCATTTCTAAATACATCTCAATTTTATGCTGGTTTTCCCCTTCGGTCACATTTTGTTGACCCAGCTGGGGTTACAAGCTAACGGTACTTAGCTCAGAGAAGCGTAATAATGTGTCACGTTTTGTGTACTGTGTGAAAAGTGTGTCACGTTATTCATAAAGAGATATTGCGAAAATGAAGCCCGATGTGGGTAAAGCAAGTCTCTGACTACGCAGTTTGGTTTATGTACGAGTACATCACATTGCTCGATGTGGGATTGGACTATCAGCCTCAAGTTAACAACTAATAGCATCTACGACGGCAAGGATCGGTCAGGCCACATGGCTTCTTGTTCTTCATGCCTGGACTCAAACTAGTGTGCAAGCGGCGAATTTTTCTCGGGTGTCATCATGTGATCATCGTCGGAGGTTGAAGACATATCATGTGATTGACGTGATGATCGATCACCAGATGAAGAGGGCGAGGAAGAGAGCGTACGACATGGTGAGACAGGGAATGAGAGAGAACAAGAGGAGAAGATGTAATGAGGAAAAATCATGATGGATGATAGTATGAGCAGACCCATCAAGGTTGAAGCCAAGGTTCCAACGATCATAATCATTCATTTCCATGGTTAAGTATTCTTCTTGATGTATGAGGTTAGTTTTACCTTGCTTGGTTTATATGTGAAGATGAAGGATCGATTAGATTCAATGGATCTATGATTGAGGAGTTATGAGTTTGTATATTGATGTCTGCATTGATAGTATTGAAGAGATGAGTTTATTAATCACCATGGAAAGGTGCATGCATTTTCCTCTTTTTCAGTGTTCGTGCTATGCTGTACGACGAAAACAAGGAAACGGAAGAGGTTCAGTTTTCTATCTAACAGCACAAAAATTTTGGTGAAAATGATATACCTAGCCGCAAAGGCGCAAATCCACCAACCTCTTATAAAATTTATGATAGACACAGCAACGTTTTCGAATGCTGTATGCGGACAAGATATAGGATGATGTTTATTTTGCTGAGGAAGAATCTGTGGGTGAAGTCCCTGTCCCGCCAAATAAGCCGTAGAGAAACTTCAGATGTCAGTTCCCAGAGTTTTACCAGTCGCACTAGCTTTTCAGATTCATGAACATGAACATCAAAATATGTCGCAATGTAGTAGGATCACCAATTACTCATCAATCATACTGCTGGTGAAGTGGCCGCATTCACGTAAAAATTATATCATATCATATATTTGGCCAAAGCAGTAATAAACAGAAGACTATTCAGCTAAGAGACAAAACCTTCCTAGTCGCTAAAACAAATCAACGACAGGCCCGGTTCAAGTTCTATGTCTGATCTTATCACGGGCTAGCTAGTACCAAGATAATGATCGAGTCATACATGGAATCAATCGGGTCACAGATCAGTATCGACCTATTGTTAAGACCAGATAGCTGACATCTTTGCTTTTAACCAAAGTAGAATTGCTATCTGGCAATGGATTTGGTGAGCTGGTCGTTGTAAATAAGAGACCTGCCGATGTAGAGCTGCTTTGATAACAGATATGCACGATAACAAAATTCAGTGATCAATTCGACACTAAAGGTGACGATCTGTTATTTAACAGTGATCATGCTTCAGCAATATAACCAGAGTTATTCTGCACATAGTTTTCAACTGATAAGGATAAAGCACCCGATGTGTATATACTCAATGACAACCATGCATAAGCCTAAAACCTCATACGGTATAATTTTGCAGATCATTATCTCTCCAACACCAATATATATATATATATATGAAAACAGCGCTTTCAATACCATCTTCGCTGACGACATCGCCAACACCTTTGCCCCTGCCGTGATGGCTCACAGTGATGCTTCCCATGTTTCAGGTACCAGTTCCCTTTCCCTCTTACCCGCCCCGGCAACGCTGTTGGATGACGGATCTCGCCACGCCAAGTCCCTGTTGGTCCATTGGCGTCAGTCGGATTTTCTTTTTCGTTGATTTTTTTTTTCACTTCGTTTCATTAGATTACTTCTTACTACTTATCCTTTTATCGATATTGTTCGACTCGTTCGAGGAGATGGCGGATCAAAAGGAGTTTTGTTGGCATTTTGTTTTGAACAGATTTGGTAGATACGAGTAGAACTGGAGAAAGAATAGAATGGGATTGAACAGATTTGGTAGATACGAGTAGAACTGGAGAAAGAATAGAATGGGATCTAAAGATCGGACCGAGGCAAAAGAAAAGTATGAGGAGTTCTAAGTTCAGGTGCTTGTTCAGCTAGTTCGGAGTTAGAGATCTAGAAATTGAGGAGATGTGGGATATGTGGGAGATGAGGAAATTTGGGAGTACAGTTCTGGAAACAGAGATCTGGAAGTTGAGATCTAGGAAAGAGAACACTTGGGAGTCCAGGGAGAGTCCTTTGAGATGAAGAGTCTTGGGGAGTTGAGATCTAGAAGCCAACCAGTATCTCCGGAGAAGAGGGGTGTGTTTACTTCCGGCGTTCGTCTAGGAGAAAGAGCAAAAGTGTCTGGTGCGATGTAGACGAAGGTGTTAGTAGGTTAGTCCAATTAATCAAAACATAAACAGAATAATAGGGAATAATAAACCTAGTCGAGATGAAAGAACTCTTTGTTTACTTCGGCGTTCGTCAAGGAGAAGAGAAAAAGTGTCTGATGCGGTGAAGACGAAGGTGTTAGTAGGTTAGTCCAAATTAATCAAAACATAAACAGAATAATAGGGAATAATAAACTTAGTTTAGATAAGGAACTCTCTGTTTACTTCGGCGTTCATCTAGGAGAAGAGCAAAAGTGTCTGATGCGGTGAAGACGAAGGTGTTAGTAGGTTAGTTCAAATTAATCAAAACATAAACAGAATAAGAAAACAAGGAATAGCAAACTTAATCAAGGCGAAGGAACTCTCAGTTCGTAAGACAGTATTGTCATATCCTGATGCTATCGGTTACTGACAATCTGCCTTCCGAGATATAATAACTAAACAAAACACCTTCAAACAAGAGCACATCAAACTCGAAGAAATGTTGTACCCTTTGTTGTTCTGAACTCTCCCGGACTAAACTTGAACACTAGATGCAGAAAACAGTGGACGCCACAGAGAGGAAGAGGAATGTAGCGACTGAGGAGATTATGTGGGATTATTTGTGTGTAATGCAAGCTCTGAAAGTCTGTATCTGTAGAACTGAAAAGGCTTTGATTTTTGGAGGAAAAACCTAATAGATTGATTTGGAGGGAAAAAAGTGATAGTTTAGTAACTGTCCACTTTTCCTTTGACTAGACTAAGCTTGACCGGGTTTCGGGATTGGGCTTGGTCCTGGACTATCCATGAGTAAAAATAATAATTTACCAGTTGGGTAGACTCATATGCTCGATCCGAACCAAACCGAGCCAACGCGCGTGCGTATGTCTTGAACAAGGTTTAGGTCCTCTCCCTTACACAAAATTAGGTACTTTTTGAGACCCCAATCCCTTTTCCATCCTTAACTCTTATAAGGAACACCTACCCTTACTACAATTCCAATGTAGGTAGCACGCACTTTGCTCCACAACAATATTACACACTATCAAATTTAGGCATTAATATTTCAGTCATCTGAAATCGATTACTAAAAATTAAATATATTACATTCATCTACTTCGAACGTACTTTACAAAAAGCCCAAATTTACAATATTCCCATAACGGAAACATACATAAAATATAGTCCAAAGTTGTTCGATTTCCCACAGAGGGAACCCTCTGTCCGTAAAACAGTATTGCCCCGTCCCTGGTGCTATTGGTTACTGATAATCTGTCTCTCAAGATACAATGATTAAACAAAACACATTAAAAAACGAACACACCAAACTCGATGGAACGTTGTACCCTTTGTTGTTTTGTTCTAAACTCTCCCGTACTAGACTCGAACACTAATACAAGAGACAGTGGACGCCAAAGAGAGGAAGAGGAATGCACAACTGAGGAGATTATGTGGGATTATTTGTGTGTAATGCAGGCTCTGAAAACCTATATTTGTAGAACTGGAAAGGCTCTGATTTTTGGAGGAAAAACGTAGCAAATAGATTTGGAGGGGAAAAAATGACAGTTTAGTAACTATCCACTTTGTCTTATATTGGATTGAGCTTGATTGGGCTTGGGCGTGGACTGTCCACGAGTAAAAAAATAATTTACCATGCGTGATCTAATCTGATCCGAACCGAGCCAAGCCGAGTCGAGCCAGCCCACGCGCGTGTGTCTTGAACAATGCCTAGCGTCTTTCTCTTCCACAAAATTGAGTACTCTATGAGACCCCAACCCCTTTTCCATCCTTAAGTCTTATGGGATACCTACCCTTACAAAAATTCTAATTTGGGTAGCACCTACTTTGCTCCAAAACAACATTACACACTATCAAATTTAAGCATTAATATTTCAGTCACCCGAATCGGTTACTAGAAATTAAACATACTACATTCATCCCATAGTTGTAATATTTCGATAATGGGAACAGAGATAAAATACTGTCCAAAGTTGTTCAATTTCCCACAATGTCCTACATGAATGACATTAATGCATGGAGACAAACTTTAAAAGATTCCAGATGGCAACTACTACATTAGGATAGGTAGCTTACGGTTTTGAAGCATCCTTATTGGAGTACATCGGATTTACTTTGATAGTCAGTGAACGCGATGTCTTGAACTGTCCAACCATTAATGTAAACCAAGACAACTGTACCCACACAACATCTTATCTAACACCTTTAGGTACTCATGGTTGTGTCCATTTTGACCTTGGCCAATTTTGGATTCATAAGTGTTTTGCATCTGGTGGAGGCGGCCCCCTCCTATATCTACATAGGTGATCTACCCACTTCTAATATCCTGCCTATACTATATGCGAATCATTAAAAGCATAGTTTATCCTATACTCTCTTTCGCAAGTAGATGAGGAGACTTGGGAGTATAGATATAAGAATAGAGATCTGGAAGTTGAGATCAAGGAGAAGAGAAGACTTGGTAGTCGAGATTTGGGAGACAGACCTTGGAGATGAAGATTCTTGGGGAGTTGAGATCTAGGAGCCAAGCACTATCTCTGGAGAAGAGGGGTGTGTTTACTTCTGACGTTTGTCTAAGCAAAGAGCAAAAGTGTCTGATGCGATGAAGATAAAGGTGCAATGGTGTTTATTCCGATAAGATGTTTGTTCTGACGTAGGTGAATTGTGGAAGGTGAGTGTAATGATCGTCGTTGGTTTATGCTTGGATTGCCATGACAGGGGGGGATTGATAAGAAGATTGTATGGTGAGAGGAGCTTAGGAGCCCTTAATGTTGTTTTGTTTTTATCATGGTGTTTTGTATATCTTTTTGTTTACTCACTTTGTACGAGACTCGCCAATAGCTTGTATATTGAGATTTTATATCTCAGGGGCTCTGCCTAATGTATTCTGAATTATATAAAAAAAAAATTAGGGAGCTGGAAGGAGATTATAGGGCGACAAAGGAAGATCAAATGGTGAGGCAGTCGGTGGAACATGGTCTGCCAATGGATATTTCAACTACAGCGAGGCAGATGTTACATTTGGGTCCTCTGCCTCATTATACTGCCACAGGGTGCCCAGGCCATTCCAACACTATGGCCATGAGCGATACCATCAAGAAGCACACGTACGAAGGATCCTCTTCTAGCAAGGTTGAAGCTGTAGCAAGCCAAGCGGTTTTACTATCGACAACGAAAGAAACTAGTTGCTTATTTACCTCTCAACTAGTTACCTATTAATAAGAATTACCTAGCAGACTGTCTTCCCTCAAACTCTTTTCATTTCTTCCACTTCCTCTCTTAATTTGTGCCTTGTCCATTGTCGATTTACATCATAACTTCCTAAAATGCACCTCGGAGGTCTTCATGTCTCTCACATATCTGTGTTCTATACATGAACTTACACTCTCCCATCCTTCTCTTCTCACCAATATACTATTTTCTGATGCGAATCGCCTTCATGTCATAAAAATTCGCCACGAATCACCTTCACATATTTCTGGTGCAAATTGAGAGCACCTCGCCAAATTGAGAAAAAAAATCTCCAAATCAAGTTTTACGTACACTTTGTTTCGTATTGTGCAAATTGCAATATATGGATAACCACCTGCAATATATATACATATTACATATGGACACACGAATCAAAATATAGTATATGAGAGAGTAATATGTAAATGGAACTCGAATGGGGAGAAAAAGGTAAGTTCCCGTTAGAATCTACATATTATTTTTACATGCTCATTGTTTAATCTCTAATTTTATACTCCCTCCGTCCCATTTTAATTATAACCCTTTGACCCGACACACAGTTTTATATGTGTGTTGAATTTTTATTTAATTTGATAAAAAAAAAATTAATGATAGTGGGGTGTAAATTGGGTTTATGAGAGAGAATGAGAAAGGAGGAGGAAAGAGATGATAGAATAATTTGATTATATTAATATAAATTGATTATCAAATAAGAAAAAAATAGAAGTCTTACAAATAATTTGAAACTGATTAAAAAAAAGTGTTACAATACAAAGGAAATTATAACTCTCATGAAAAGAGGTAAGAAAATCCATTCCGGTCAGGAACTTCCATAGACCCATACCTGATACCTCCAAGTACTCTGTTCATTCCCTGGAACACCAAACCCCTACAACTACCAAATCTATCCAATGAGAAAAAGGATAGAAGCAATTGAAGAAATGCCATAGCTGAATCAAGTGCATGAGAGCATGAACACCAATGATAACTATGTATACAGAAAAAATGACTTAAGGTAACGAACCGCTAGTACCTCTTTCCTATCACTGATAACAAATGTGCGCTCACACAGAGGATTGGCACATTCAGAAATCCAGTTTACAAGCTTCAGGTTTTTTGAGTCGGCATGATGCAAGTAAAATCCTTCCTGCACAACATATTAACCTGAAGAAAATGAACACTAGCATCACAAAAAACAAAACAAACAAAGAACAAATGTTGACAAGGGGTTCCAAATTCTCCTTAAAAACTCAACTCCAAGAGAAAAAATAACTCTACAAACGAGTTTTGATCTCTTATAAAAGGAGAGACAAATGCATTGACAGCTCCACAAGATTCACGAGGTCTATGTGGAATTCAATACACACCCCCTTTTCACCTTGAAAAAATCGATTAATCAACAACACAACAAGCAATATCAAATTATCCCCATCCCACATGATAAGTCACTCAACCAACTTCTCCAAGAAGAGGAAATATCAACAGATCAAAATCTGTTGAGTGCGAAGCTACTTTATAGTGGTGATGGTGAGCCCGTCAGCGAAAGTTTGTTTAAAAGGTCCTCCGGATTTATGGACTATTCGGTTGACAAAAAAGAAATCCTTTGAACTTTCCTTTTAAAAAAACAAGCAATATCAAACTTGTTAAAAACAAAGTCTAAAGAATTTCCACACAAATCAAATAATCTTACGGAAAATGTGACTACCACATTACCTTATTCTCCTCTTCGTTTGGATTAAAGGCGAGATTCCGGGCCAGATTGTGACTACCACAATCTCTATCTAAAGACCCGTACATATTTATGCAGCTACAGCCGCTGATGCTTGCAGTGATTTCCAAGATGGCACCGTTTGACACAAAAACAGACGATTTGACTCCACAACCAAAAAAGGGAAAAAAAAAACAAAAAACAAAAAGCACGGAAGAGGAGAGATCAGAGAATTCGAGGGGTTGCCGGTTGTATATCGATGAAACCACATCAAGTTATCTGGATCCATTTTCTATCTCACTTATCGAAATTGATATTCCTTGATTAGGAAATTTCATTTTCAACTGTTAGATCTAATCGAATTTGTTTTTTTTTTCCCCAATTATTAGGTTCTAATTTGATGAGATACCATACTTGATCTTAATTTGAGTTTTTTTTTTTTTAAATGATGCCAAAAGCTGGCTAAATTCTGCTGCTTTTTTCCACGTTACCTATATTCAGTACAGACGGATGACAGTCTGCACCAAAATGGATCATATAATGGGCGTCCTTGTTTGTTTCCCTGGACACCCAAAAATAACGACTTTCAATAAAATTTCGTATCAATCTAAGGCAGTCTTCAATAACGTAACCTGCTAGCGATAAATCACCTTCACCTCGATTTTTGAGCATGCCCACGATTTGTTGATCGTCAGATTCAATGATAATACTTTCCACGCCCATGGACTATGGAAGCTCCAGTCCCATTCTGATTGCCAAAACTTCATCCACAGCACAACCTGTATCTCTCCTTGATGACCTCTCATGACCAGTCCCAAAACTTAGAACGCCTTGAGCCCTAAGTGATGCATCAACATTGATTTTCAGTCTCCCGAATAGCGGCGACTGCCAATCATTTCTCTGACCACCACCCCTTACCTCAAGGATCGAGACCTGCTTGGTGCCTGCTTTGGCATATCTGTCTAAAGAGGATATGACCATATGGAAAAGAAAAAGAGCTGGCAGCGTCAGTTTTGAAAATACCTTTGCATTCGGATTTTGCCATATGTGATAAAGAATAGATGTCATCTTCGTAATGTCCTCTTCGTTATGGTTATCCAGCATATCACACCACCACGACCGGAAATTAAGCAGAAATAGGTCTCATGGTAAAATTTCCTTTCACCCAAACTTCAGCTTGTTTCTGGTTGAGATCCACACCAAGGGCAATTCATGCTAATGGGCATACCTCTTTTCACCAGATCGTAGATCGAAACTTTGGTTTGATCTGCATTCTCCATATTCTATTCCAATACGAAGATACCTCTGATCTCAGTGTTGTCCTCGCCAAATCTTACACTGAAAGCCAGACGATAAGCGCACTTCATCCTGTACCCTCCTTTAGGTGGTTTGGGGTGAACCACGGCAGATCAATTGATTTTTCTGAAAATCGAGATGTTACAAAATGGAGCTTGTGGCTGTTGGGATAAAAAATTAATTCTAACCCTAATTCTGCAAAGGAGTTTATATAGTACTCCGCATACAGATGGAATTATCAAACTACCCATATTGTCAAAATGGAGAAATGTAGTTCCGCGCATGTTTCACGAAAAAAGACGTAACTCTTGATCCATCTGTCGGATCATGTTGAAATTTTGATAGGAGGTTCACAGCACAAAATCCAAAACGAAATCATCTATGATTCGTTTCGTCCATTTCGTGATTCAGATTCGCGATCTGAACCTTCCTTTATGAACTCTTGGGCATTTCTTTGGGATTCAAGTCATTATAACAAATCTCCACCTTGACTTGAATCCCCTTTAAAACAAATTCAATTCACCTCTCCCAATAATTCTCTAGTTGAATCCTCCGAAACAAAACAAAACATATTCTGCCGCCTACCTGTGCCCCCTCTTCGGACTTACTTCCAATTGTCAACATTGAGCAAGTCCAAGCAATGTTGGAACTTGCTCACTGGAACTGCCTTGGTGAACATGTCTACATGGTTATCTTCAGTACCCACCTTCTTCACCTTGATCCTTGTATCTGAACGGATGAAGTATATCAAACATCTATATTTTTGTCCGATCATGATGCACTTGATCTTTGGCCAAACATATAGCACTCATACTATCACAAAACACAATTGCTTGATCTTGATGAAAGCCCAAATCCCTTCTTTTACAACCGTCGTCAATGCCATATATTCAGCATCCATTGTAGACAAAGCAACTGAAGGCTGAAGGATGGCCTTCCAACTCACGACGGAGCTCCCCAATGTGAGTATGAATACCTAGTCAACGACCTCTTTGCATCCAAATCATTAGCATAGTCTAAGTCTGAATACCCAGCAGCCAAGCACTCAGACTCACCACCATATATGAGGCCCACATCACTTGTCCCTTTCAAGTATCTAAGCATACGCTTCACAGCCTTCCAATGTTCCTTTCCAGGATGAGCCATGTATCTGCTCATCACACTAACTGCATGTGCAATATCCGGCCGTGTGCACACCATTGCATACATCAAACTCCCTACTATACTTGCATAGGGTCTTCTAGACATGTACTCAATCTCTACTTCAGTTTGTGGAGTACAAGCACTAGACAAACGAAAATTTGCAGAAGATGGAGTACTTACTGCCTTTGCTGTCATCATCCCAAAGATTGATATCATCTTCTGAATGTACCTCTTCTGCAACAAGAAAAGCTTTCGCTGCACACGATCTCTGATAATCTCCATGCCCAATATCTTTTGGGCTGCTCCCAAATCCTTCATGTCAAACTCAGCATTGAGTAGCACCTTCAGCTTCTTGATCTCCATCATGTCTCGAGTTGCAATCAGCATATCATCAACGTACAAGAGAAGATACATAAGTGAACCATCTGATACCTTCTTATGATAAATGCAGCAGCCATATGGACTTCTATTGAATCCATGCTTCATCATAAAACTGTTAAACCTCTTGTATCACTGTCTTGGTGATTGCTTCATTCCATAGAGAGACTTGTGGAGTCTACAAACATAGTCTTCTTTTCCTTCAATGAAGAACCCCTCTGGCTTCCTCACGTAGATTACTTCTTCCAAGTCCCTATGCAATAAAGCTATCTTCACGTCTAGTTGCTCCAACTCCAAATTTTGATATGCTACCAAAGCAAGCAACACTCGAATGGAAGTGTGTCTTACAACTGGTGAGAATATCTCATTGTAATCCACTCCCTCTACGATTCGTTTCGCCTATTTCGTGATTTCAGATTGACGATCCGAACCTTCCTTCATGGACTTTTGGGTATTTCTTTAGGATTCAAGTCATTACAACAAAACCAACATGCCAGCAAATTCCTCGCAGCAATAAGGACTTGGCAAAATGAAGACTCCTCCAGAGATATAATGTGTTGTATCTCAGATCGGCCTCCAGAGTAGATGAGCGTGGGAAGTAATGAGCTTTCAAGATCCTGGCCGCCATCGACTGAGGATTCCTGAGAACAGGCCACAGTTGTTTGGCCATCAAAGCGTTGTTGAAATACCCCTACTCCTTGAAAACCAAACTTCCAACTGCTCTAGGTGTGCCTAGTCAATTAAACTCATCCAGTGTAATTTCCGATTCCCCTACTTTGAGCCCCATAGAAAGCGATTACAAATTTCCTGAAGGTCACACCTTTCGGGAGGCAAAAACAAGACATAATAAACGTTGGTATTTTTTGGAGGACGACCTTTAAAGATTACTTTCCCCACAAAGGACAATAATTTCCCCTCATATCCTTGTAATGCCTTTCGCATCCGATCGCCTACCCCTGCAAAAACCATCTTCTTCGACCTTTGACAAGTAAATGGCATACCAAGGTAGCCCAAATCTTCCTCTACACGCATACCCAGACAGCGTGTGAAGGCTTGTTTGATATCTAAGGGCTTGTCCGGGCTAAGGCAAATCATTGACTTCTCGCGAAAGCAAGGCCAGAATTGACCCCATACATTTTTCCTGTTCTTCTGGCTTCCTGTAGAAGAAAAGAGAACGGTTCAACACAGAAGAACAAGTATGCGGATATGGGGTTGCCTTGACGAATCCCACGGGTCAGTAGGATCCCCATTGATGAGCATAGAGTAGCAAACCGTCGAAACACAACCCATTATCAATTTTATCCAACGCTATGAGGATCCCATATGAATCATCACCCTCTCCAGAAAATTCCACTCCACCCGGTCGTACGCTTATTCATACCAAGCTTTGTAGTATAACACCTTCACGACCTCGCTTCTTATTCTTCAGAAAATGTAAACATTCGAAAGCAACAACCACATTGTCGATGATGAGCCTGTTGTGCATGAATGCTCCTTGTGAGTCGCAGATCACATACGGTAAGACCCTGTGCAGCCGATTAGCCATAACTTTCGAAACCAATCTGTAGAAAATATTGCATAAGCTTATGGGTCGGAACTGAGTAATTTTGCAAGGAAAACTGATTTTGGGCAACAAAGTTATATAGGTGAAATTAAACTCCAACAACCCTCTATTCCCTTGAAAATAATCCAATACTAGGCTGGTAAATTCCTTATCCACGATGTTCCGGTGTTTCCTGTAAAATTGAACATGGAAACATTGAAATCATCCGACCCAGGCGCCTTAGTAGCGGCCATCTGACACAAAGCAGCATCAACCTCTGTACTGATGAAAAATTGATCAAGGCGTCGACATTGTTGTTCTGGAAGGATTGATGTCTAGTCATCGAAACTGAAACCATACATCAAACCTGCATGGAAGAAATTCGTGTTAGTATTCCCTTTCACTGGACTCGCTCTCTTTGTGCCCAATACTATTCCTCACGCTCAAGTAAGCATCCAGTTCTGATTTCACCTTCGTAATATCGTCCATGGATACTTCACATAGTATAAGGGCCTACAATGATTTCAACCCCCACTGCTTCCTCTGTATCCCATCCTTGAGCCATTTGAATTTCGCCCTGCTCCATTTGCCTAATCGAACCCCGACAATCATTAGCTTTTTTGGCACCTTGTAAACCCCTTCAATTTCTTGGCCCTGACCCCACATCGCCTTTACTATTTGATTACCAGTTCTGACCTGCAACTACTCCAACACATCAAACCTCAAATTTGCAGCCACCGTCATACTAAAGATTTTGTACCACTCAAGTATTTCCTTGGCATTGAAGTCGCTCGATGGAAATCCGGCATTTGATTTTTATTTTGTTTTTTTTGTTTTTTTGATAAAATATTGGGCATTTATTTATCACAAGGAAAATATATCTTGGACATCCTCAATGATAGTGGGCTCACTGGTTATGGGAACATTTGCGTCTTAATGACACCATGGGCGCCCTTCTCAATGATCCTGCATCATATCATCGTTTGGTTGGTCGTCTTTTGTATCTTACTGTGACCACATCGTCCACTGCGTCAACATTTTAAGTCAGTTCATGCACGAACCACAACAGCAGTACATGAATGCAGCCATTCGCTTGCTGCGAAACCTCAAAGGGACAGCAAGTCAAGGAATTTTTCTCCCTCCATCTAACACTCTTAGTCTCACCTCCTATTGTGATTCTGATTGAGCCGCTTGTCCTATGACTTGTCGTTCTACTAATGGGTATTGCAACTTTCTCGGATCAGTTCCTATCTCTAGGAGAACCAAGAAGCAAGCAATAGTTTCTCGTTCCTCTATCGAAACTGAATATCGAGTCATGGCCGATGCTACCTGCGAGTTTGGCTTTCATATTTACTTCGGGATCTTGGTCAGCCTCTTACAGGTTTCATACCTCTACATTATGATAACCAACCTGCTCTACACATCGGGGCTAATCCTGTCTTTCATGAAAGAATAAAGTGCATCGATATTGACTGTCATGTGGTACGCGAGAAGCTAAAGCAAGGCCTCATTCGACCGTGTAAAATCTGAACTGCTGATCAAGTCGCTGATATATCCACACACTATCAAGTGGTCATTGATTTGCGACCAAGTGGTCGAAAGACTCCTTCACCCAGATCTCAAAGTTAGGGACTACTTTAGTCGCAATTCAGCGACCACTTAGTCGCAAATTTTTTGAGCAACTAATATTCATTCAGTCACAGTGTTAGCGACTGAACTTCTTTGTAGTCGTAAATTGGCAACAAACTCGATCACATTAGCAATCAAACTTTTTGTGATCATCAGTTTTAGTAGGAAATCAGTCCCAACAAGCTGTTTGTAACCAACTGCGACTGAAAGTGGTGATCACTAATGAGCTATTTTTTTGTAGTGGCAAAATCCCTCCGTTGATCTGTCTTCCTCCACCTCAACTCCAAGTTGGACATTCATAATCTTCATGCTCCACCTTGACGGGGAGTATTAGCGATATTTGAAATTCAAAGTAGTCTGTATCTTTTGTGATGTTGTTTCCATGTACAGAGTATTAGTGATAATTTTGTATATTAATGTAATATCAAGTGTGTATCAAACCTATACAGACATACTCTATTTATATCATAACTACAACGACCATATTACAACGGCTATATTCTAACTTATATATTCTAACATCCCCTCAAACTCAAGGTGGTTCTAAAGAGATCAAATTGAGTTTGGATATAAGGGCATGAAACCGTCCTGGTGGATGCGTCTTCGTGAAGAGATCGGCAGTCTGATCAAGTGATGCCACTGAAGCGAGTGATAGAGTCCGCTGAGAAAAGTGATGTCGGTCAAAATGACAATCAATCTCAATATGCTTCGTACGTTCATGAAAGACATCATTACACGTGATCTGAATTGCACTCTGACTGTCACAATGGATAGGTGTGCTGGTGGAGAATGAAACACCCATATCAATAAGAAGCCAGCGTAACCATACTAGCTCAGCAGTGGTGTCAGCCAAGGCACGATACTCAAACTCTGAACTAGAACGTGAAATAACAGACTGTTTCTTACAACGCCAAGAAATAAGAGAGCTACCAAGAAAGAAGCAGTAGCCAGTAGTAGATCTTCGACCAGTAGGATCACCTGCCCAATCAGCATCAGAGAAAGCATGCAGTTCCAATGTCGAAGAGAATGAGAAGTGCAACCCATGAAAGATAGTACCTTTGACATAGCGTAAGATTCGAAGAACCGCAACAAAATGTGTAGGCCGTGGTGATGTCATGAATTGACTCACCAAGTGAACAGCATATGATATGTCTGGTCGTGTAACAGTAAAATATATCAGACTGCCGACTAATTGACGATAACGAGTGGGATCTTTCAGTAATTGTCCATCAGTGGGACGTAATTTGACATTGCTCTCTAAGGGAGTGTCAGCAGTCTTAGCATCAGTTATCTCAGCACGAGAGATAAGATCTGATGCATATTTGGTTTGAGACAAATAATAACCAGTGGAGGATTTAGAGACCTCCAGACCAAGAAAGTAAGAGACCATTCCGAGATCTTTCATCTCAAATTGTGCATTGAGAAACTCCTTTACCTTTTGAATACCATAAATATTATTACCTGTAATAATCATATCGTCAACATATAAAAGAAGAAGAATAATACCTGTAGAGGACTTCTTGATGAATAAGGCTGAGTCATATGAGCTAGTGGTAAATCCAAGTTGCCCAAGTGTACTGTGGAACTTGGCATACCATGCTCTAGGAGCTTGTTTGAGACCATACAATGTTTTTCGAAGTCGACAAATCTTGTTTGGTGGATGATCATAACCAGGAGGAGGTTTCATGTATACTTCCTCGGAAAGATCACCATTTAG
>LIEC01010717.1:0-32508 GCA_001925005.1 Drosera capensis
CCCCGATAAAATACCATGGATGCAGGGAGACCTAACAGCTATATACAGCTATATAATGCAATTTGACTTACTGCTGCATTATAAGCTGCGGCCTTCAGACCACGACTACACAGGAATTTTGCTATTGCCAATGTCTCTTTCCTCGTGGGCACATAAACAATGGTTGGCCCTCGTACCAAAGGACCTTGAAGAAGTCTATGCCCATCTTCAGCTTCCAGCTGTGGCTGATTCAACAGCGCAGTCGACTCCACGAACTTCAAGCTCCCACCGGACGCTTCTCCAAAAAACTCACCACATGCAACTGCAAATCCAACATAGAACATGACATCAATAGATGATTGGCCAGAGGGGAGCAAAAATCACAATGCTAGAAAAATTTTACACACTTCAAAAATCTGACCCTTCAATATCAAGAAGCTGAAAGCATGAAAAGGATTATACTAGGAGTCTAGGAGGAACTCAAAATCAAATAATAGGACAGCAAGATTACCATCGAAATCATCTGCTGCTTGAACATCATCAAAATCATCTTCCAGATATTCAACTGATAATTCCTTTGCATTTGCGGCCCTTGAGTCATTTTTCATGGAGGAACTCAGGTCATCACTATGGGAACTGCCATCGGCTGACTTTCTTTCGTCAGCCTCAGACATTCTGTCATCAGTAGTTCCGCTAGAGACATCTGATGCATCCTCCTGATCCTGTGTCGCAACGCTTGCAACAGTATTACCTAAATTCGTCTTTTTGGAGTACACTTCAATTAATTCACTGAAATCGTTCTGGTAGGATGAAGGAGAGGATGTTCTGCTATGCCTCACCTGTAAATGAAAAATAGAAGACAGTCGACCTATCATGAAATCAAGAGATTCTGCAGAATATTCTGTCTATGCATAAAACCAGCTAAGAGGTGACTAATTTACTGTTATAACTAATTGGTAGTATTTACCCGGAATACATCCAAGATAGAAAATCGAGAAAGAGACAATGACTCACAGAAAACTGAAGATTTGGCCGGAAGAAGGATGTGACAACAATTTTTGTTTCCTTTGACATGGAGAGCGACTCAATGATGTCTTCTCTAACTCGAGAAGTGGCGGTGGCAGTCAATGCCATTATTGGTATGTCCGTGTCCAAGAATTTCAAATTAGAAACGGCGAAACTGTGCCGCAATATTGACAACCGCCTAAAAAAACATGAATGAGTTCAATGAAAGCAAAAATAACTAGGTAAACACATAAAATATTTAGGTTTATTCTACTGGCATCATACTTTTGGAGAAAGCCATGCGCACAGGGATAACAAAAGATGGTCAGAGATATGCCTATAGCTACCATACTTAGCTTCCAAATTCTTTGGAGCTGATGTCAATGGCCCATACCAAGTCTGATGTCTCCGTATAATGTTTTAAGCTACCATGCCCAACGACAAAAAAAAATTGAAAAAAAAAAAAAGGTTATCTATCCCATATCGAATACTTGCATTCAAAATTACAAAACAGGTGTTGCCTCCGAGAAATTGTCAGCTAATAATTTCTGCTTCACTTCTTGACCACCAGTCGACCAGCAGGCCTCATTATTAATTAGCATACATCTCGAGGCATATACGCGGTTAAGTCACTGATGCTTTTACCATATAAAAGTTTTGTACAAAAAAACTGTGATTTATACACAAAATATAGAATAAATGCATATCCAATTCCTAGAGATATTAGATAAAGTAGAAAACAAACCTGTAGTCAGGTCTAAAATCGTGGCCCCACTTGGAAACACAGTGGACTTCATCAATAGCAAACAGAGCTATTCCGCAATTTTCTGCCAGCATCTGGAGTGGTTTTATCAGCCTGCAGCAAGAGGCATATAGTTTGGATTCAAAAACACGATATGAAAATCATCATAGGAGTTATGATGAAGCCGCAAATAACAATCAATCAGTAACCTTAAAACTGTCTCGGGGCAAACATATATGATCTGGTACATCCCATTCATTGCTTTCTTCTCGACACTGCTATCAGGCTGGCCAGACCCAAGAAAGCATGCCGAAACGCCATGTTTTGCGAATTTCAGGCACTGATCATGCATCAAGCTTATCAACGGTGAGATGACCACGACCACCTTCCCGGTCAAAAGAGCAGGTATCTGGAAACAAAGAGATTTGCCTACAAAAATATACAGAAGAAACAGAATGTAGAACGAACAAATAAAGTTCGTTGGAAACACCAGTGTAAAAGAGCTATGAAACAGCAGAGAAGAAGTACCAGACCCTGTTGCAGCAAGAACAATGCAGTCCTGATTGGCAATCCAGGCACTCAAAGCTTCCTTCTGGAAACTTTTCAACAATGAATACCCAAATTGCGTGCGCAATATGTCATCAGCCTTATTCTCCCAATCTGATCCAACCTCAACATTCTCCATCGCTTTACGATGTGAATGCAAATCTGGTGGTGGCATCATTAAACCAGATTCAGCATTATTGCTATGATCACCGCCTATGTAACTTGCTACCTCCTCAACTATACCACATTCCTTAGAATCCCCTTTCAGAAACTCCATTCCAATGCTCATTTCATCGGCAGCAACTGTCTTCTTCTTCTTGAGTGGAGGCATGCACCGGAGATGCTCCATTATGCTAGACTGTCTCATTTTACTAGACATGTGCCCCAATTTCCCTCGTCTCTTCCCCAAGGGATTCCCACGACTGAGGGAGGTACAAGCAGCGCTATTTGATGCATTTTTATCATCCCTACAAGAATTTCTCAACACGTAATCGACCGCTTTATCCAAAAATGGTCCGACAGCCTCCACAGCTAGTGCAACCAGAGAATTCTCGAATCCCATTTGGAGCAGCTCCGCCACGACATGGTTCGAACTCACGCCAGTCGCGTCCATCAAACTTAAAGGGGCTCGAAAACACCACAGCATCAAACTAGGCTATGACATTTGAGAAATCCTGCAACCTCAACACAACCAAGTCACGAATGGGTGAATTGAATTGATGAGCAATGCGAGCAATGAAATCGAAATTCATTCAGCAATTTCCGAGCACATGAATTTGATTAGGGTTAGGGTTTTGACCATAAATTTTCACCGAACCGTGTGATTTCGGCCATATTTTGTGATGCGCTTTGATTCGCGGATTGAATTGAGGAAAAATGCGAGCAATGAATTTGAAACTATGAGAATTTACCGTGGGACGATGATCGACGATTAGGGTATGATGGGAACGGGGGAAGTGGTTAGCCGCCGACGAGTTTCCATTACTGTCGCGCCAACGTTATCAAAGTTGAAAATTTTTTCCCCCCTTTCAAATGATTCCATTGGGAAACTTGTATAGACCCATAATTATGGCATTTGATCTTCTATCTTTGGACTTGTTTAAGACAAGATACTCCACTGTATAAGTTTACAGGTTGATGCCAATAGTACTCAACGAATTAGTCCATGACTATTGTCAAAGTTATTACTAATCCGAATCTAATCTATGATAATATATCTTGATATTTATTATTATTGTTTGTTATATATTAGAAGTTTGTCTTTCATTTCAAAAAAAAAAAAAAAATCAAAAACACTCATTTATGCACTCTTGATTTAGATATTTTTCTTCCTATTATAAGTTTGTCTTTCATTTCAAAAAAAACACTCATTTATGCACTCTTGATTTAGATATTTTTCTTCCTATTAGCTCATTTATCATAATCATTCATGGATCCCTTATGATTGAATAATTAAATCTCAAATTTCATCAAAAAGAGAATATCCAAAAAAAAAAGTAAAAAAGAATACAATTAGCATCTCACTTGTCTTTAATGATGAACAGATAATGCATGCCATCGATCGTTTTGATTTTAAGGGATCCAAATGTTGACATTATAAGAACAATTGCAAAGGTTGACGGTTGCTACAGTATGTTCGGTTACAAATCTATGCATTGTTATTCGAAGCATAATTACTCTGGGGGCACGCTCCTTTCTCCCTACAATAAATACTCCTAAAAATATAACAAACAAATCCAAGACTCAACCTTGCATATCGTGCCCTTTTGGAAAACAGTGCTATCTTTTTGAAGTTCTTTTTCTTTTTCTTTTGCTTTCACTAAACAATGTTCATTTGATGAAAGGTTAATGGATGCTTTCACTTTCAAAGGGGTTCAGGTACCTTAAACCCAACCCCTCGTGCATGGGGAATCTACCCTTTCACGGTTGGCTCCGATCACTATAAAGCTGAACCACAATTTAAAGCCACGTAACTCTAAATTACTCCTTGCTATTGTACCATATTTTGCAAATTCATGGCTCGCTTTTATTCCTATGGATCGTCAGTATATGAAATTGGATCTTCTATTTCAAATATTTCTGATCGAGAAAATCGTTTAATCGATATCAGAACCCATGACCAAAAAAGAAAGGATCCATGATATCAAACCGAAATATATATATATATAATGATGTATTGTTGAAATTAAATATTTATCATTGTCTGAAATTAAATCTTTATTATTGTCTTTTGTCTGTGAATTTAGATTGTGCGTAACATCCAAGGATGAGTAATGATGCAAATTTTTATGGAGGTTTTTTTTTTTTTGTTTTTTTTTTTTAATGATTGTGATGACACTTTATTGTACAATTTAAACAGCAAATAATCCCAATCCTTAGTCTACCACCCCCAAAACTGAAGGCTTTTTTGTTTCTAGGCAGCAAGCACCAAGGCCTTTGCCTTAAGAGTCAGTCCCACATATTTTGGGAAAAAGGACCACACAGTTGCATGACTTAAATCTATGGAGTAATGATTCCTTTTTCTATTTGTATAAGCAATCTATCTAGTAGCTATCTTTATTGACATAAATGAACCATGAAAAAAAATTGAATATAGCTTTAGCTAGCTAGCTAGATTCTGAATTGAATTACTGGTCTCCGTTATCATGTCCACAATCACAACGTACGTTATTCTTTTGCACAACACTCCAAAGAGGCACTCTAAGATTACACGATCAAACCTATGACCAAAGTAGCGTGCATCTTGTAGAAATTGTCTAATGGAGATAAAAACCTTTGTTTGCCATCATCTTTATCGGCCGAGGAAGATAAACCAATATAAACCGAACAATGAATTCAATTTTGGTTTTTCGAATGTTAGCTCAAATTCGGTTTCGGTTTGGCTTTCTCACTTTGCATATTTTTTGATCATTTTGGTTAATTGAATAACAGATTTCTTTTAATTTTTTAAACTACATTAATATTACAACAAATATGATATTTTTATGTTCAAAGAACATATATTTATTCCAAATTCAATTTTTTATATATACTTTCAAATTTTCAAAACATAAATCATATACTCCCTCCGTCCCAAATTTTTTGCACAATATATATTTTAATGTTGAGTTTGTAACGATCAAACATCATTTTTTATAAAATCGTAGTAAAACATCAATGATAGATTAAGTTGTAAACTTTAATCTTGTATCAATTTAAGATTTTTTTGATATTGTTAAGAATAGAAACGAACCTTCTCGAAATATGTGTCGTTGTAATAATTATAGAACGAAGATATTATTTCGTCTGATTTTTAAATTTAATAGAATGTCGGATTTTTTATTTTTTATTTTGCATCATTTGATAAATAAAATTGAAAATTTAAATCAAAAAACCAATTATATTTTGTTTAGTTTCAGTTTTTTATTTTCAAAAACCCGAAATTTTTTCCCCAATAAAATTCGGTTTTTATTGAATGTCACCCCTAGTTGAAATTGGCTGTGGAAAATTTTGCAAAATGAGTTGACGATTGAGATGAGGTTTTTGACGATGATACTATCAATTTTTATTTTTGAATTAAAACCCTTTTGTTGTTTGCATTCATGAATCATTATTAATGATATGGCTCGAGATGTAACCATGGCCTTGATTTCAAAGTTTTCAACTACCTCCTCATTGCGAGAGATAACCAACTTTTAGATTCTTCATCATCATCCCCATGACACCATGGAGTCACTCTGCTATACTGTGACCATTTAATTCACGTTATCACAGCTGTAACTCATTGTACTAAGCTCATCAATGACATTTCTTTCTTTTTCTCCCATTTTTTCTCCTTTTCCTTTTTCTATTTACTTTTCTTTCAGGTAGGAATCGCAGTGCACGATTTCTTTCTTCACTTTAACCATAACTCAAAACAAACTAGTTACACTATGTATCATTCACCGTGCAAAGTTATGGCTTTTGAGAGTTTATTCATCCAATAAAGAATATCTGAGATTCTGAATTAATTTTGTTAACACACTAAATCATTTTCATTCACAAAAAAAAAAGGTTAGGGTTCATCTGATCAATACACTCCGACAGAGTGACAAGTCCAATGCTTTTGTTTAGATTCATGGCACATTCGATCCAAAAACAGTTATCAAGTGTACGTACCCAAACAGCATATCTTCAAGAACATTAGACCAATTTATACGCTTCAAGTACATGAATTCAACTTACATACATGTCAGAACTTTACAGGTTTATGGTTATCAAGTGTTGAACATATGGAATCGCATAATTTTTCCTCATGTCGGGAATTATGCTAGACGCATTCGATCGATGATTCCACCATCACCGCTTCCCAATTCCCACCACTCTTTCCAAAAGCTCCATCTCCATTTATTCTCTCTCATAATTTTTCTCCGGTATTTCCCTCTTTTTTCCAAAAGCTCCATCTCCATTTATTCCCAAAACACCCTTTACAGGCATTTATTCTTCTCCACTTTCCCTGAAGATTTCTCCTCCTCATCTTCACTCTTCACCTTCGTCTTCATCTTCATCTTCATCTGTTTATTTGAATTTCAATGGCAGCTACAGAACCAAATACTCAAGCAGCTGAGAAACCTCCACATGTACCACCCCTCTTATACAAGGTAAAAATGTTCTACTCCCTAGATTGAGGAAACCATTTCAGTTTTTTTTTCGTGATTATATAACTGAATTTTCTGATTTTATTTTCTATTGCTCTGTTTTTCTTTTGGGGTATTCAGACATGGGTCTTGAAGGTCTCGATTCACTGTGAAGGCTGCAAGAAAAAAGTTAAGAGAATTCTCCATCATATTGAAGGTAAACCCACCTCCACTTCCATAATTCTGATTTCGTTAAAAAATTATATCATTTGATATCTTAATTACTCCTAACATTCTGATGCTAAATATTTTGATTTGAAACTGTTACAAAAAGTTGGATTTGTAAGACATAAACTAGTACTCTTTGTCCCGATTTATCTGGGACAGTTCCTTTATGTGCATGTTTTTAGACTAAACACAGTTCTTTGGAAAATTATACCGTTCAAATATTTTTGTCTACCTTGTGGGTTTTTCAGGGGTTTATAAAATTGACATCGACGAAAAACAGCACAAAGTAACAGTAATCGGAAACGTCGAAGCCGATACTCTCATCAAGAAACTCGAGAAATCAAACAAGCACGCCGAGCTCTGGCCTGAACCCCCACCAGGCAACAATCAACAGCACAACAAGAAATCCAAGAAATCCAAGAAATCAAACAAGAAAACCCAAAACCACAACCAAAACCAAAGCATCGATTCAGAGAACTCTCAATCCGAAGATGAAGAACCCGAAAAACCTGATACCGGCGACGAGAAAAAAGATCATCCAAACAAACCCAAAACAGAATCCGTTGAGTCGCCGGCGACAGGGAAGCACCCCACCGTCGCCGGAGTCGAGAATTCGAGCTCCGGGAAGCCGATGGGTAAAACAACTCAAATCGAGGTGAAAATCGAAGAAAAGTCTGCAGAATCCGTACAAACGCCGCCGTCGGAGAAGAAGGTTCCTGAGAACGGCGGCGGCAGTGGTGGTAAAAAGAAGAAAAAGAAAGGGCAGAATCGTCATATGGAGAACGGAGTGGATGGTGGGGTCCCAGCCGGTGGTGAAAATGGGCCGGCAACAAGCAGTGAATCGCCGCATCAGGTACAGGTACCCGGCCTAATGAGCACAGGCCCACCACCAATGGGGCATAATAGTAATCCTGTGTATGAGTATCCACCGAGGTACTATGCACCTCCGCCGGCATACGCCGTCAGTTACAACACGGCGTATCCCAGCAGCAGCTATGCGGCGTCGCATTACGCTCCTCCGATGACGCCGTACTCGTATGCATATATGCACCCGGGGGATGTGGAGGAGGCTCGGCCGTCAGATTGGGGGACGAGTGTGCGTGGACCGTCGGATTCGTTCGAGATCTTTAGCGATGAAAATCCCAATGCGTGCTCGATTATGTAACATAAAAATTGAATGGGCAGTGTTTGTGTTTGGGCGGGCTTATGGAAATCCTTATATAACTTGTGTAAGCTTATGTAGTTAGCGTAGTTTTGGTACTTTGTAATGTGTCCACATGTGTACGTGTTGTTTGAGATTAGAGTAGAGATCATAAGATGAGGAGAAAATGACAAATAATGTCCGAATTGTGTCCGTGTCTTCAATTTTCCGTGTGGTAGAATTATAATAAATTTAATGTAATTATTTATCTATTATATAATTTATTTTATTAAAGATACATTATAAAAGGATTGATGATTTTTTTACAGAAAATTCTTATGGGGCATATTTTTTATAAAAAAATTTTCATTTAATACAATATGTAAAAATAATTCTCATTTCATACATTTTGTTTCAAAACTAATACGTTGTTTTGTTATAACCGTCATCTTTTTTATTGTTTTTTTTTTCAAATCGTCGATTTCTCAATTGAAAGCTTCAGATTTGTCATTCAAAATCATCGTCATCGTCGAATCATCATCATCGTCGTCATGATCATTATCTTCGTTTCTATTTCAATTGATGAGAATGTCATTTTTGTTTATAAATTTGGGGTTATATCTCGTTCATTTTTATGTCATTTGGATTTGGATTTCGAATATGTTGTAAAAAAGATACAAGATCAAATGAATTCAATTTATATTACTCAATACCTCGTCATGAAAATGCTTGTTGAGTGATCAAGACGATTTGTTGATGTTGTTTGAGTTGTTGCGATGTCATCGTTTATCATCAATTGATGTGAATGTGATGTGTGGAGGAACGGGATCGAATGTGGTTTCTGATACTGGAAATGAAACACTGCACCACTTTGAATAAACAGTGCATCTCAGTACTAACAGTGTGTGACAATCTCAAACAGTGTAATTTTTTATTCTCGTCACAGGATAGGAGAGCATCAAAAAGAACATTTCTCTATACGAACAATATATTATTTTGTTATTCTAGTTATAAATAACCAGACATACTATTTTGAATGTAACACACGCAGTGTTCGAAACACACCATGCGTCCTCTTCAACTGAAAACAGACGCACTGTTTGAAGTATACTAAGCGCCCTTTTTGAATCAAAACATGCCCACTGTTTGAGAAATTATAAGAATACTTACTTTGATACTTCTTCGGTCATCTTTTCGTATCTTTCCCTTTCGACATCGGTCATGCAGCGAGAGACTTCGAACGCATCCTACTTCACCTTCTTCGAGGAACCCTAGTTAAAGATATAAAAAGTCTAACATTTCGTCATTTTTAAACAAAAAGTGCGTCAATTATAAACAGATAGTACTACAGTTTTGAACAAATAGTATGTCTGTTATAATCAAATAGTGCACCAATTTTAGTAAAACAATGTTTCTTATGTAAGAAAAAATGTGCGTCATTTAATAGGTGAAAATTGTGTTTTTTTTGGGAAAAACAAGAAGTGCATACTTTGTCTTTCTGTGATAACAACTTGTCAATTGTTTTTTCATGTTTCGTCAGTTGCATCTGCGTCTGTTTTATCGCCTTGTCAATCTTGCCTAATTTTTAACAGTTTCCATTAGTCCAATCATCACAAAAATTGGAATTTGACAATCAAATATAAAATATGCTTGAAGTATGTTATCTTATTCTTTAGCGTTTGATTTTCTGTTAGCATTTTTTTGATTTTTTTGTTCATCTTAACATTTTTGAAGTTTATATCGTGAAGCTTGTTCTTCATTTTTTGTAGGATTGACAAGTTTTTTTGGATGAATATATTGTGTCTATACATCATCAGATGGTATGTCTATGTTTGTCTTTTTTGTACTACTTGTTTTGTCATTGATGCTTCTAGCCTTAAACTCGTAGTCGGCCATTGTCGTTGTCATCATCTAATGCTATTCCAGTGCTAGCAATTCCATCATGTATACTTGTCTCTCAAGGACGAATGATTGTAAAGAATCTATTGTTAGCTTTGTAATCAAATTATCAAAGGGAAAAAAAAAAAATTTGTTAGATTTTACATTTTAAGAATAAAATAAAAAATAAACCTGAACATTTATAGGAAAAAATTTTACCTTCTCATCTTTGAATTTTGCAATTGATACTCCTAGGCTTATGGAGAGATCATTGAGTCACTACCTCGCCAATCGTGGAATGATTTCAGATGATAATTTTTTTTGTTTCAACGACTAAACTCCTCTTCAAGAACCAATATTGATTTTTTTTTTTTTTCAGAAGACAACACAAGACACACTATTTTATTAAGCCTGGCGCATAGTTTGACTTAAACTGTGTGCCTTTATTAAATGAAAGAGTGCATCTTACAAAAAATAATATTATGGATAAATTTGTTACATCTTCATCAATATAAATAGTGTTGTACTATATAGTATTTATCGGAATTGTTAATATGCATCCATTTACTGATTCCGGATTGAAGATCTTGTCGTTGATGTTATCATTAAGAGATTTCTTGAATTTGTTGTATATGTGTGACATCAAGTTAAAAAGTTATATATTTTGTCTATTTCGACCACATAATTTCCATATGCCCACTTCATCGATGTCTTCGATGTGCCGAGGAAGACCATGTTCATGACATATAAAATCAGCAATCTTGCGGTGTACTCATAATCATGCTGCTCTTAATCTGTTGATGCTTCAATAATTGCTTCCCGGAGTTTTGATGTTGTCGATTTTCTCGCATTTTTCTTTCGTTATTTTCGTTTTTCAAAAAATCTTCTGTCGAGGAACTCGCTTAAATTGATTGTTTTCAAATCGTCATTAATTATTTCAGACATCCCGTCAACAATTCCAAATATGAGTTTGAAATCCAATGGTACTATGTTGAATTTATAGTATCCGAAACTGAATGAATTGTCTCCTTTGTTGTAGTTCGATATAACCTATTGAACTAATTTATCACTTTTCCTATAATCGGATGCAATAATAAAACAACATTCTCCTGAGGTGTATTTTGTGCTCTTCCGTGTTTTGAATTATGGTTTCTTTTTCAAAATATTGATTACTGCTGCCAAGTTGCATATATATTGTGTCATTTTTTCTGTTTTATTATATAAATAAGGAAATCAAACATATTAAGAATCAAACAATGCAATATTTTTAAATCGTGTTTTGACGCAGTGCATCATTGTTTTTTTTTTTTTTAAATAGGACGCCTTAATGAAAGAGTGCATCTTTGTCTTTTGTAATAGTGCGTCATTGTTATGTTTTCAAACAATGCGTCTTAATGTAACATTGATCATTACAATTTTTTTACAAAGGCACAACTTTTCAGATCAAAGGCACATTGTTTTCCAAATAATTCAGAACAGTGTGTCTTAATGAAACATTGATGATTATAATTACTCGGGATTTTTGGAGTCAGTTGCACATCCCGAAACGTTACCCACTGCCATGAAGAACAAGAACAAGGCGTTTCCTAAAACACCTTAAATACCACTCAAATCTATTACAAACACAGTAAACGAATGAAAAGTGATGAAAACATAATAAAATAGTCTCCAATAACTTGAAAACATAAGAATCTTCCAAGAGCCTTGATATGACCTTAAAACACTCAAAACCACATGAAAAAATTAAAAACACTAATAAATAACCTAAAAAAATTTGAAAACGCAGAAAAATACGAAATGAGACCCTCATTCTTCTTTGATCAAGCTTCGACAGATCCGCTAAAAAAAAAAGTGTTCATCACAGTTTTTAAAGTAAAAAACAGAGTGGCAATGAGCAGAATACAGGAAAGTAAATAAGAAAATCCATCGTCAAATTTTGGCAATCACGCAGGAGAAGATGAATACGATGCTAAGGTTTCTAATCTTGTATCCTGCTGTATCGTAACGGATAGATATATCTGTGGCTTTTAGCATGTCTTCTTTCGCTGAGAATCAAGCTATGAATCAAGATTCTAAACAGCTCATAAGCAGTATATACTCAGCTTACAGCCTAATCGATTTTTGCCGCATAGGCATTATGTAGTCCTTTATAATCTCATCCCTAACAGAATAAAGGAACTGCAGTAACTGCGGCTTCTTGACAATAAATATACCCAAACAAAGAAATAGGAGTCTGGGCTCAAGGACCTGAAGGCCCAAAATGTCGAAGCTGAAAAATACTGAATATCTACAAACCAGCCCGGAGGAGTAGGAGAGCAAAGACCAGAGATTTGTGACACCATTATCGGAGGAGGAGGAGGAGATACGGCGATGGTGTCACCGATGAGCGGCTCCAAATCTTCGAACTATGCCTCTGCAACTTCCTTGGTATATCTTCACACTATCCCTTTCTCTGCAACTGAATTTGTGTGTATTTCTTGCGATCGATCCATCGTCGAAGTTCCATTGGTGATCGGTATCAATGAGTTGGTTTGATTTTTTCTAGGGTTTTGGATTACAAAGAGAAGAGCCGGATTCGATTGCTTGTGTTTGCTTTGCTTTATTCACGGAGTCTGACACATTGATAACGTTAAAAGTGTGGTTCAAGCTTCCGATTGAAAGTCGAGATGATATGTTGATTATTAAATGATATCTTGGTGCTAGATATAATCATATTGGGTGTCGTCGAGTTTCAACAATAGATGGCTTGGAAGTGGATGCCCTTTTGTTTTATTCCCCATAGATACGATTTCATGGCGATGTTCTTTTCTTTAATGTTTTGAGAACTGCACCTTAGACGAGTGACGGAAATGTGTGTTTTAGGCGAACCATTGGGAATTTGGGAACACTAGTTGGGACATAAGCATTAAGTATATGGAACACTAGTCGGTAGAACACTAAACCCTGGATTGATGTGTGTGGTTGAGCGATTTCGATAAGTGAGGTTTGGAGGGTGCAAAAGGAATGGTCAAAGCGATTGACTTCTTTTCGATATTGTTTTTTTTTTTCTGGACTAGTGGATTATGGCAGTATGTTTGTATCGAGAGGAGTCATGCCTCTGTGGCTCTGTAACTTACGAGAGGAAGTGCATGAGATGAGTAAATAAAACTTAAGGATACTCTGCCATAATATTAGTTCTATTTTTAATTTTCTACATTATTGGGTGACCTTAACAATGGATTTCGGGTCATGGATGATGGCAGAACCTTGCCATATTTTTCTTGGATGATGAAATGCAGCTTTCTTTTCAGTCAGGTGTTAAAGATGCTGAAGTATTTCATGGGATGGAAGCACCCTTATAATTGTGTTAAATGAGAAAGGAGGAACGTTTGAGAGTGACTTCTATGTAGTCATTACTAGCAACGTCTATATACCATGGAGAACCGTAACAAGAACTACGAATCCAGGTGCAACTCTTACTACACTTTTCTTGTCTTCATGTCTTGTCAAATTTTAAGATTATACTGTAATCATTAGCAAACCACTCTATGCATGACAGTAATTCTGTTTCGCCTGCTTGTTAGATTTTCAAGTTCTATTCCAGTATTCCTTCATTTATGTGAAGGAAACATTATTAAAGAATCCATTACAAGCAACCCAATATCCCCGTTTAACAAAGGGAAAAGGACAAAACCTAAATCGAAAACATAAAAACCAATGTGATATGAAGTTATCTGGAAATCTATAGGTACTCTCTTCCGCACCGTGGTGGTTCGGTAACTTGAGTTTCTGTTTCTACGCTAATCATCCCTCACGGTTGTCTCTATCTCCTTTGGCCTGCTGCTGCTGCAGACTCCAGTTTATATCTGGCTCTCTTGCTTTCCTAATCACAGTTTGTGCCGCTTTTCTCTTGCCGCCATATTCTAACTGGTGTATGGAGCTGCCCATTTCCCTTGTTGTTTCTCAGCGTCAACTGCATCCTAAGTTCCTCCGTATCCATTATGGTAGTTGTGCTAAAGGATAACTGGGTTCCTCCTCATCTCTCCTATTTCATACCAAATAAAGGGCCAATTATTCTCTTCAATGATCACTCTCTAGCAAGTTCTTTTGTTCTTTGATTTGTTCGAGTTGATAGCCACGTTGTATTTTAAGCCATATCTAGGGAATATATCAGTATTACAACTCATTTTGCTTCATTCTACCTTATGCTCTGCTGCGGTGAGGCTTGTAGATTACATCAGTTAATCGGATATCCAGTAACTCAGCTCATCCTGGGTTCTAAGAAGTCTTCTCCATATTCGCAAACAATCTCAGATAGGGTGGGGTTTGACATCCCATATCGCAATTATGGAGTCTAAGCTGTCTCCATGTTACCAGTCCCATGGGATGACCCAGACAGTGCTTCTACGTCTGGATGGATATGTGGAATATCGCAGTATAACGTCATCGACACCAATGGATAAGGTACGGAATCAAAGGTCACCGCATAAGTTGCTACCTAGAATGTCTGAAGTCCATGCTACGCGTCCCTTTTTTTTCCTGTATGTTAACCCAATCCATCACTGAGTTAACCGACTCGAATGCCAATTGTTAGTGGATGTCCTTAAATACTGGTGTGCTGGTTGTAAGGAGGAGCTTATTTTTTATGATTCAGATTAGGCGTTTCGAAGGTTTTGGCCTAATACTCCATTAGTAGGAGCAATTTCATAGGTAGCTTTGGGTCTAAGGATTTGATTACTGTTTGCATTGAACTCTCTTTACAAAGGTTGGTTAAAAAATAATTGTGAATAATGGTATTCTAGTTGGTGGTGTCAATAAATATAGAAGGTCCAGTTTGTGAAATGGGATCCACTTAATCGAATGATGCACAACACATTTGTGGTGTACTTTGCTCTGATGTGCTGTTGCAACTGTTGTCACAAATTTGTGTAAGAAAATTCTGTTACCCATGATAGCTGCTGGACATTCTTTTGCCAAGTTTGGTGTTTGATTCCCATTATAGGTTCATGAAGACACTCAGCCTACGGATCTCTGTGGGAGAAATGAGATATGCTGAGGTGCTTGATTGAAGTTTAGGTCGGAAGATAAGTGTCCTGTGGATTTGTTGTAGGTATACGTCACGCATATTTGATAATTCAGATGAGCTAGGAGTGTGCACAGATCAGAAGTCAATTTGGCAGCGTGGTGGTGAAAAAATAATAATATTGGATTGAGGTTATAGACATGATACGAAGCTTGAGTGACTTATTTGTGTGATTGATCTAGTGGGTGAGATAAGAAATTAGAAACAATCTTTCAATTTTGTTCCAATTAAAATAAAATTATATCTTTTTTTTTTTTTTAGTTCTGTACAAAGTATTTGGATTATTGTGGATGATTATTTAGATAATGAGCTAATTTGTGATCCAACCATTACAACATGACTGAATATGAAACCGAAGAGACTGACCCCAGGCAGTAGTGACAGTGACAGTACGTGAGACTGTTAGTTCTCATAGAATTGGCTTGCATAGATGGTGTAGGGTGGCATGTCCTATAGTTCTATATGGACCTTTCATTTGGATAGAGCTGGCCATGAAAGATGATGATAACAGTGAATGGTAAAAAAAAAAAAAGATGATGATAACAGTGATAGATGATGAGTTGTGAGTTTGTTTTGGACCTTTGGTGATGAGAGGAAGAAGACGACAAAATGTAAAAAAAGTCAAAAAAGTGTAGTATTCCATTTTCTCCTCTTTTATATTTATTTATTTTATAGTAATTTTTGTGCTTTTTTTTTTTTTAAGGAGTTAGGGTTATACATCAGTGGTTGGATTGGACGAGGAAACTGAATTGGGAATGGGAGATTTTTTTCCAAATAACGCGGAAACAACGCGAAAAAGTTGACGCTATACATAACGGAGTTGTAAGAGCGCAGTGCAGTGGGTTTCTTAAATCATTTCCTATCCTTAAATTTGGAGAATTTAACAAAGAATGATGTATGCAATGGATTTTTTTTATCTTTATTCTTATCTTTATATCATTATCTATCATTCACTTTCTTTCTCAATGGTAGGAAATCATAATCTTATTCCTCATGCATATTTTACTCTTATTTTAAATTCTTCAAAAATAATTATTATTTAAAATAAAGTTTTTGAACTTAGGAATTATAAATTTATAAAAATGATAAAAAAAGATCATATTTTATTTAAAAAATAATTTTTAATTAAAAATTAAATTCATTTAAATATTTAGTATCACAAAAAGTATAATAAAAATCAATATTAAAATTTATCATATGAAAATAAATATAAAAATCGATGCAGAGAATCGATATAGGGGATCTGTTGGGTGACTGTCGAAAACTGGATCTCTATTTAGAAAGAATGACACTATACCATTATATGATAAGGATAAAGGATAAAAAAATTGCTGCGAATGGACTCATGAGCAATGAAATAGTAAATCGTCCTGGTTAACTTTCCTTGATACGTGACCAGGACCATACTCCACCTCTCTTAAAGTCGTGGCTATGTTCATTTCCTGATTTTCTTTGACAAAAATGTAAAAACTTTGATGCTTTTTTTAAAAATCAAATATAACGAGTAACGAGTATGATAATAGTGGGGTATCTATTGAAAGTTTGTGGTCCTTTGAGGATGAGTAGGCAAAATACATTCGCGTTTAGGTTCTTTTGCAAAACTTTCACTATCAATACTTAACATGATCTCGCATAGGACCATGCCAGCCTTTCATTTTTTTAGCATAGTTTGTCACTTCGGGTTCAATGGTTCAGTTGATTGTTACATTTCTACTAATCACGGCTTCAGTTTACATTGCTGATAATCTACCTTGAGACGTCTTTCTGCTCGTTTTTGTTATATTACTTGCGTCACCCCTTCTCACATTGATCCTTCTTTGAACAGAATAGTGTAGAATTCAAATTGGTTGTTGCAATCACGGAACTCGTCGAGCGAGAACATCATTTTCATGGCCAACATAGAAGATAAAAAGGGAGAGATCAGTGTTGGAAGCCATGTAAAGGAATGGAAAAGGTGTGTGTCTTGCACCTCTTTGAATTCCTCCTGGATGAATCAGGAGTCCTGATATATGGCAAGTTCATCAACTCGCTGGTCTGTTTAGTATTTCAACTTTGCTTGGCTGGGAAAAATTTCGTTCAACTCGATGGCCAGCAGCGCTCTTCTCATAATGTTGACAGTTAGTTTGATTACACTCGGTTTAGACCTTCATGGGAAGCTCCTCAACGAAACTCTGTCTGTCCGTGCAAGTCCAGTCGATAATCACATCCTGCAGAACCCGTCGAGGACCTGTCCTGAACACGAAGAGGTCGTCGCTCAATCATCTTGCTGAAGAGGAGTTCATGGTTGACTCGGAGATCAATGGTTACAACTTAGCACCGACAAGGTTGTATCAGTTTGCCTGTGGCCGCGCTAAACAAGAAAAGTGCATCCTATGAACAATGTGGTTTAATCTACTGAAATCATCGGGGCTGGTCCACCGGCTAATCGGTATAGGTGTGGATGTGTATAGGGTGAGGCCATGGTGAAGTTATTGTGCTTATTATTGCTCGTTTTTTCCGCTCTTGGGTGATGGTTTGTTTGCTCGAAAGGATTGTAATGTTGCTTCGAAGATATAGCTTGCATTTATCTGTATGACGCATTTAAATATAAGAGAATGGTTGTCTTGTGGTATAAAATACGTGTTTGTTAATGTTTGGAACTTGTAAACCTATTCCAGCATATGCAAGAGCTTAATCCTCGCAGTTTGAGTTGGATCATTAGAGCAACCATATTGATCATCTATTAAAAACTCAAAAATTTGGACTCAATAACCAGGGATCCTTTCAATTGTAAAGGATTTGTTTCATAATGGTATCAAATTAATGAATTATCTCATCTCGTATTTTGCTGCAAATGTGCATCTTTCCCAACAAAAAAATAGATACTCAAGAAATTAATTGGTCGAGAACATCAATCAGACATTGAAGCAGTTAAAAATCCATATAAAAACTCTTTATATTTGACGGGCATCATTTTATCATCGTTAGGACTGAATTTTATCTCATCGTCTAAAAAATTGGAGATTGAAGGAGAAAAAACAAAAGAAATAAAACAGACGATGCGTTGTGGTTACTCTTACACTTCGTGGAAACCTCTCACTTGGCTGATAAGAAAAAAATAAGACTAGCAAAGCCAAATGTACGTAAAATTTTACCATGATTAGAATAAGGATTATCATACTAAAAAAATTTTAGGTGGGAAGAGCCTCACGCCGCAATTACACAGCAGTTTAATGGCATTCTCGTAAATTCCCCATAAACCAGTGGCACTATGGTGTTCTTCGTCTCCATATAGTACCCCTCAAATCCCCATAAGCGTTCACCCATCTCCATTCTCCTTCCCCAAATTCTAGAAAGAGAACACAAACACGCTCTAGAGAGAGAAGCACCTCTCAACACCATCAATGGCGATGATCCATCGCAATCTCCTCGTAATCCTAGCCGTCCATTTCCTATTATCATCTTTCACCGTCAATTCCTCCCCCTCTCTCCTCTCCCCATTCGCCGCCTGCGCCGACGGATCCATCGAGCAATGCCTCGCCTACTCCGCCGATTCCTCCTCGGACTCCGACGAGTTCGAGTTCGATTTCGATTCGGAGATCAGCAGGAGGATACTTGCCACCACGAAGTACATCAGCTACGGCGCTCTCAACAAGAACAGCGTCCCGTGCTCGCGCCGCGGTGCGTCCTACTATAATTGCCGCCCGGGAGCCTCCGGGAACCCGTATACTCGCGGATGCAGCGCCATCACTCGATGCAGGGGTGGTACTGGTAAATGAATTGAAGGGGTGGGTGAGTGAGTGAGTGAGTGAGTGAGTGAAGGGGTATGTTGGGAGGGACTGATTTGTAATTTTGAGTTTTTTAGGGGATCTGGGGAACGTTGAAGTCGGTTTCGGGGGTGAACCGTGATGATAATAGTATAGGGAAAATTATTGGTTTATTGTGATGTTGGATCTGTTTCATGTTGATTTCCTTCGTTTATTACGGGATGTGAAAATGATGATTGCTTGCGTTTGTTTACAGAAAAGTTGAATTTCGATTTCATGATTGCTATGCTTTTGTGCAGTTTCATGCGGTATTATGTTTTCTCAACAAATATTCGAATCAATGACATCGATGGGTTCAATTTGTGGTGTGGACAATGCATAATCTATTGATCTAGATCTTGGGATTGAGATATGGATTCGATTAAGCTAAGAGATTGTTACTCAGGTTGTCGTCGTTGTGCTTTGGTGAAAAGCCATGAAAATTTTAAGCCAGTGCAATATCACATAGCAAATGTCAAGGGCGATGATAACCCTCAACTGATGAACTTGTTTATTTCTGATTTGTACTATTGTCTACGAACTAGATTTGAATGTATATTTTGAAATCATGTTAGATTTGGGTTCATAGGTGGACAAATTCCACCGGAATTCCTTTCCAATAGAGGCCACCCAAAATGGGAGGTTTATTGTATCGGTCGGCAAGCAAATGGGGAATGTTTCCTAGAAAAGCTCAAAAAGAATCTCCCACAATTTCAAATTGGGTATGCTGTCTCTTTGCTTGCCTTGCTTGCAGTCTCTGTGGAATTGGGATGAGGAAAGCAACCGTAATTCGCAAGAAAAGTTGTGCTTTGAGGAAAAGAGGAGTTTCGAATCTGTCGAAGAGAATATGTATGTTATCGATTTGAGAATGAAATGTGGATTCGAATGCCCAGTGGTTGAACTCGATCTCGATATCACACACTAGTAAACTAAGTACACATCTTAGCTTCAAAATCTTGATTAATAGGTTATGGATCATTTTCATGATCGATGTGGACTGTCCAAAAGCCCAAGCTATTTCCCTCATATATGATGCACAAATGCTAAAGCTATTTGTGATCGGCAGTTTAATCGAGTTCTACACCATTTTCGAGGTGTTCCTTTGGTTACTTGGACCAATGATTTTATTTTATTTTTACATTGTTTTTGAAAAAAAAGGTCTGTTTCTGTTCATAAACGTTAATATTCAATTGGGTCAGTTATTGTTGTTGTGCATGATAATAGAAAGCCGTGCCACATGGGAAAAAGCAATATGAACGTACAAAGATGAAATGTATGAAAGCGGCAGGCAACCATCTCAAAATTTAAGAGGGACGCTAATCACCCCTAACCTTCATCCTTTTTAGTATTATTCGTCTTCATTTATATATATAGGAGGTGAGATGTGGGGGTATAAGTGGCAATTTGTCAAAATTAAATAGGAGTATTGCAACCTTTCATTGCCTCTCCAATCCATTTACGTTATGGTTCGAACATTGGAGTTGGTTTATTGTCGATATTAGAGACACCTTTGGAAAATTGTTACTTCTTCCTAAGTACTACTCGTTGACATAGTATTTTGTTTCGTCCGATGAAAAACAAATCGCTAAAAAATTGCTTGACTCGTCCAGACAGATACACATACAGGAAACTAATTGACTGCTGGTTCAGACATTTGCTTGGATCAAAATGTAACAGAGCTTTACTCGTTGGCCCGTACCTTTGTGCACTTCAAGGCGTCTTGGGCCCGTTTCAGTACTGGAGTGGAGTTTGAGTGCTGTTAGAGAGAACATATCCATCGCAAGATGTGGGGGAGTGGAGTTTGAGTTTCCGCTGCGTTCAGGCATCAAAAGGTATGACCTCATGTTCGGGTTGGTGGGTATGATTTATCATTAAATTAATTTTATTTAATACATAAAATTATGTTATGAGATGTCACAATATATGGGACATCAAAATATGAAACAATATTTATATTTTCAAACCGTATCAATATTTTCAAATATCAAATTTTATAAAAAAAACCAAAAACAAAAAAACTTCACAATTTTTATAACATAAAATATAAAGAATCATGGGTATAACATCATATATGATGACCCCACACCATCTATTTTTTTTATAACATTTTTTTTAAAAGATGAAAAAACAGAAGAAACAAATCACAACAATAATCGAATCTATAAAAAGAATACACAAAATGAGATGTGAGAAAACGACACACCCTCTAATTTTTTCTTCTTTTTACATCTTTAACAAAAAAAAAACTAAAAAAAATCTATTATATATATAAATACACAAAATCATCTAATTGTATGAAGGACGAACGAAACGATCATATTGTTGGATTGAAGATAATCTTATAATTCAATTCATAACAACAATAACAATAAAATATATAATCCCGTCAAGTGATAAGATTTGGGAAAAACACAATATACACAATTTATGTAAACATATTAAAAAATCAACACATGATTCAACATATAAATATAAATAAAATTTATCTATAAATGTGATTTTTCTTTTCAAACTACAAATAGGTGCAACATATTGTATTTTGTTTTTTACACATTGGTTCATTTTTTGAAAAAAAAAAACACACTTGGACTAATAAGTCATTATTCCCCGAATTTCTTTCCTTTGTCCAACTCAATCAATCCTCTTTTTCCTTTATTGTTTTGGTTACATAAGGCAATCAATCATCTCCACACCATCCTTTTCATCTTTGTCAGATCTCCATCACCACTCCCTAATATTCATTGAACTCCATAACAACCCTTTGCATCATCATCATCATCATCAACATCCATGTTCATCATTGTCATGACGACTTAAATTTTATCAAAAAATCATCGAACTGCCATGGATAACATGGAGGTTTCATCAAACTGGATTGGATTCCATCTTGCACCATACGCCTTCGAATGAATGGAGGTGAATTTTCGATTTTTCAAATTACAGCACTGTTGAGGTGGTTTTTGAGGTGGAAGGATACGGAGAGGCGCATTTGGTGGTCGAGGGAGGGTTGAGAGACGAGATGCATTTGGTGGTATAGGGAGGGTTGAGAGACAAGGCGAAAGACGACGAGGGCGAAGTTGGGGTGCTCGACTGCATCGGAGTGGGAGGATTCGGCGAAGTTCTCGATCATGTTGATTTGATCACTGGTTCTCTTCTTACTTAAACATTACGCTTATATAATTGTTACGGTTTAGATTTTTGTAGTCGTGCATCACTTAAACTAATCATCTTTTTCGTTTGAAATAATCAGACTCTAATGCCACATTGAAAGAGAATAGAAATTTGAAATTGGATCTGAAAAAAGAGATTGTTATGTATTAAAATTTATGGTTTAATAAAAAGAGATTGTTACGGTTGAGATTTTTGTAATCCGTGCATCACTCAAACTACTCATCTTTTCGTTTGAGATAACCAAATTCCAATGACACAGCTAAAGAGGATAGAAATTTGAAATTAGATCTGAAAAAAAAGATTGTTATGTATTGAAATTTATGATTTGACAAATGAGTCAAGACATCTTATATACAAATTTCATTCATAATCAACGATGAAGATTAAAATGATCCAACATTATATATATATATATATATAAATTTTGACAAATGAGTCAAGACATCTTATATACAAATTTTCTTCATAATCAACGATGAAGATTAAAATGATCCAACATTATATATATATATATATATAAATTTTGACAAATGAGTCAAGACATCTTATATACAAATTTTCTTCATAATCAACGATGAAGATTAAAATGATCCAACATTATATATATATATATATATAAATTTTGACAAATGAGTCAAGACATCTTATATACAAATTTTCTTCATAATCAACGATGAAGATTAAAATGATCCAACATTATATATATATATATATATAAATTTTGACAAATGAGTCAAGACATCTTATATACAAATTTTCTTCATAATCAACGATGAAGATTAAAATGATCCAACATTATATATATATATATATATAAATTTTGACAAATGAGTCAAGACATCTTATATACAAATTTCCTTCATAATCAACAATGAAGATTAAAATGATCCAACATTATATATATATATATAGTTGATTTTTTTATTAACTCACTCAAGATAAGATTTGATGGTTTTCTATATCTTTATCTTCCTATGACTATTTAATCATAAAATATGACTATTTAAAAAATATTATTTTATATATGATCATTTTTAACAAATAAAAAACCAAACCCATTCAACTCATAACTTACAAACTAAGCAAAGTCTTGGCCAGCGTGGGCCTTGTTGGATTAACTCATAACTTACGAACTAAGCAAAGTCTTGGCCAGCGTGGGCCTTGTTGGATTAACTTAATTTTGGGTCAAACTTAAAACCGCCCACATCGTTTTCCAACGCCTCGCAACCCAGCTCACACCTCAACCTCAAAACTTTCCGTGTTCTGTTTTCCATTTTCTTTCTGTTTTTTTCACTTTCATTTTCCTCTTCTTATCCTCTATAAAATCAAAACCTCGACGAGTTCGTTGCTCAGTCACGGCGAAAAAGGAAAAGACGAAACAGAAACAGAAACAGAAAAGGAAAGTTATTTGATTGTCTGATCATGGCAACCGGCGAAGCGAGATTCGATGACCAAATTCAACTGGTAATCATCGATCAATCCTTTTATCTGATCTCGAATCTCAATTGTTACAGCGAGTTCTCATCCATGTTTCGATGTCTATGAAATCGAGGGTTAGGGTTTGAAATTTGGTTTCTCCGTCTTCGGTCTCGATTTGAATCGGTTCCTTTCGTATTCGAAATTTTGTTTTAGCGAATTGATATCGTTTGTTTGTTTTTATTTTTGTTTTTATATTTTTTTTGAAGTTCTGAGTGATTTGTGAATTGTCGATTTGAGTTTGAGACTTTTGAGTACTGATTGTTGGTGTGTTTTTTGTTTGTTTGTTTTGGTGGTTTGTAGGATGGAATGGAGGAGGCGAGGCTGAAGTATCTCGAGTTCGTCCACGCGGCGGCGATTCATGCGATCGTGTGTTTCTCGACCCTGTATGTGTACGCGAAGGATAAGGCAGGGCCTCTGAAGCCTGGTGTCGAGGCTGTCGAGAGCACGGTGAAGACGGTTGTTGGACCTGTTTACGATAAGTACCGTGATGTTCCGATCGGAGTCCTCAATTTCGTAGATCGCAAGGTATGGCTCGCCTCGTTTTTGACCTTTTTTTAATCACGTTATGTTTGAGATTAATGATCTGATTTACACACACGTCTCATCGATCGTTTGAATCGATTCAACAATATAAGGTGTTAGACTGTCGATTTTTGCAAAGGTTTTTGCGAGGATGACAGGATGTCTGGTTGAAATCTCAAACATTCACTGTGAACAGTTGACTTCGTAGTTTATAGGCTTAACTGCCCATATGAGCACTGCACCGTGGAAAGTAGGTTCCGTATCATAAGAGTGTTCATTTTCTACCCAGCTTTTGTTGCTACCATGCGTGTTTTTGGCGACTGTTCAGCATTTGATTTACTTGTCCTTGAATGTTTAGTTATTATCATAACAATTTAAACAACTTCCTCCGTACGTTTTGCTCTGAGTTTACTTTAATTATTTTTAGGGTTTGCTAGTCGTTGTTATGCCAATTTTGGGTTGGATTGTGAGTAATCGTTATGCACTGGGCTTTTGGTCAATATCCGTGAGTTGATAGAATTTCGATATCAGTGCAGAAGTTTCTCTATGACTCTGGCCATTGTATATATAGCATGTGGATGGGTAGACAAGAAACGTAGGATGGGCGTAAGTCGGCTATTGGTTTTGAATTTTATGGGAAATATATTGTTAGAATTTCAATCTTCTGATCATTATTAAGTGGCTCATTCATGTAACATGACCCTGCGAAGTACTTGGACTTATTCTATCCTAAATGTATTGTCGACTTGCATCCAACCTGTGTTGTTCTTGTCAGCTTCCCCTATTTAGTTCTAATTTGTCAATGATGGTGTTTTGCTTCAAGAAATATCTGACAGTTTTAAGACAAGATTAAACTCATTCTAGTGGTATTTACCTGTGAATTCCTTGTAAATTTAGGTCTAGCTAGCAATAGTGCCATGCCAGTCCTGTTGGTTAAAGGTTGAGTGTTCTTACTTCTTTATACTTATGGATGCTGCCTTATATTAACCGTCAAGTCGATTCATTTCATTTCTAGGTGGATGAGTCGGTGAGCAAGTTAGATACTTGTGTGCCCCCAGTGGTGAAGCAAGTTTCGAGCAAGGCCTACACAGCAGCTCAGAAGGCGCCTGAGGTGGCACGCAGTGTTGCTACAGGGGTACAGCGCACCGGTATGGTGGACATTGCTTCTGGAATCGCAAAGAACGTCTATGCCAAGTACGAGACGAGCGCAACGGAGCTGTATTCCAAGTATGAACCCCTGGCTGAACTCTATGCTGTCTCAGCATGGCGCTCGCTCAATAAGCTCCCACTGTTCCCCCAGGTGGCTCTAGTGATGGTCCCAACTGCGGCCTTCTGCTCCGAGAAGTACAATCAAACCGTGATCTCCACTGCGGAGAAAGGGTACAAGGTCGCCGGCTTCTTCCCTTTGGTACCGACTGAAAAGATCTCAAAGGTTTTCAATAGTTCAGGAGTTGAGTTCCAGCCCTTGGATGCTCGTCACTAGGATTCCTCTGTTACTGCTCTCTGGTGCCTTCTGGCTACTATTCTCTCTTTCTCGGTGCTTTTGATGCTTGATATGTATGGTGTTTTTTTTTTCTTTTTTGTAAAACGTTGCGTTGAAGTTCCTCTGATCGGTAAATTGAAATATGTAATCAGCTATGTTCTATTTTTTGGTGAATTTTTACAGGGGTGTGTTATAGTAGAACCATAGTTATAATACTTGCGGCAACTCATGTCAGGTATATGATAAGGAAATGAGATAAACAATGGAAATTTTCAACTCATTTGATCGAGGATTGTCCAGAGGGAGAGAAAAGTGAAAAAAATAATCAAAAAAATAAAAGTATTATATTAATATAAATTGATAATCAAATAAGAAAAAAATAAAAATATTAAATACATTGGACTTGCTCAATAAGAAAAATATTTTAATTAAATGGAATGCAAAGTGTACAAAATAGTGTGAGATCACTAACCGTGGAACATCCTCGTCGTACGTATTATCACCTAATTTTTCTTTTTCTCCTCAAACTTTTTTTATTTTTTTTAAAGGAGCGTTTTGTTTTGTGTTCATAAGAAATTTTTAATGAGAAAAAAATTTGTATTTATAAAAAAATAAATTAATTAAAATAGTTTAAATAGATAATTAATTAAATTTAGGTGAAGTATAACATAAAGAAAAATAAGTGAAAAAATTAGGTTTATGTTATTTTCATATAAATATGATATTTTTACATTAACATTATATTTTTCAATATTTGCATATTATAATTGAATTTTATTCATATTTTAAATTCTTTTCTTATTATATAATCAAATAAACCTTTTAACCCCAAAAATAAATTATAACGTACGATAATTTGTTATTCACGTTAATTATTGTGAAACTAAAATAAAAAATAAAAAAAATATAAATATATGATAATAAATAAATTTTAAAAAATAAATATTTATATCATCTAAAATATAAAAAATATTAACATAATAGATCCAGTGTATTTTAAAAGGTCGAGACCAATTCGAGTACTAGGATGTTTTAGGATTAAGATCTTGAACTCAGAAAACAATCTTTCCCAAGGTACGGTTGTCAAGAAGCGGGCCCCACCTCAACTAAGACAAACCCCAGATTCCACCAACCACGAGAAAACTCCGTGCTCCCTGCTCCGCCGCCGCCATCCTCCTTCGCCGGATCCATTCACTCCATTGCCACCGCCGCCGATGACAAATCAGTCCCGACCTACCAGCAGCCTGATCATCAATGAATCAGAAGCCGCCGCCACCGATCTTCCTCATCCAGGCTAGAAATCGCCGTTGTCCTCGGCGAATGTGATTACTCGCAAGGAAAGGACGAAGCGTGTCGATTCGCTCGATATCTTCAGAGGATTCACCGTCGCCCTAAGTCTTCATTCACTGTGTTCGGTCGTGGTGTGTTCTGTTTCGTTGTGTTGTGTTGTGTGTTGTTGAGGTTGATGAGTGGGGGATTGTGTTTGATTTTGCAGCTGATGATTCTGGTTGATGATGCGGGAGGAGAGTGGCCGATGATCACGCATGCACCGTGGGATGGATGCAACCTTGCGGATTTCGTCATGCCGTTCTTCTTGTTCATTGTCGGAATGGCTAATCCTCTTGCTCTCATGGTTTGGGTTGATTCCAAGTGCTTATTATTACTACGATTGTTGTTGTTAATTGTTTGATTCTATCTGTATGTTGTTTCTGTTTATCTTGAGTGTGAACAGTGAATCAATGTTTTTTTTTTTTTTGTGTCTCGTAGAGGGTGCCAATTAGACTATTGGCAGCAAGGAAAGTGATTTTTAGGACTATCAAGCTCCTGTTTTGGGGCATCCTGTTACAAGGTTAGAGTTTCAAGCTCTTGTTATTTTACCTTGAGAATCATGATGTACTCTCTCTTGAGCTTCTCGTCGTGGACCTCTCTGCCTCATGCTTGACCTTCTATGCTTTAGGCTTTACCTTTTATGAATGTGATATTCACAACAGTAAAATAATGTCTCCTGACACGCTATTATGTAGACCTTGTGAAAATTAAGGAGGAAGGCAATTTTAGCACTAAATATTTCATCAGTGCATTCCTAGTGATGTCATGAGATTCATGTAGTTGTTCAGTACTCATGGTCTTGCCCCCTAAAGAGTAAAAGAGCGTAAAACATTCCATTGATCGGCCTTAATCATGATTTTTGCTTTAATCTTTTCATGTAAGCTAAGAAGCGTGAGGGGGAACAGCCCACCATTGGAAACTGAAATCATTGTGGTTATTTCCTTAAGGTGGGTGTTCTCATGCTCCCGATGAACGAACATATGGGTTGATATGAAGAAGACAAGGTGGTGTGGCATTCTTCAGGTAATGTGACTTTTGTTTTCCATGGCTGAGATGTCCCCCAACATGAAAACGTTCTCTGCTGCTTATTTTCAGAGGATTGCTTTGGCATATCTGGTGGTGGCTTTGCTAGAGATAGCTACGAAATCAACTCAAACAGAGGAACAACCAATGCGGGGATGCTCTATCTTTAGAGTATACTGTTGGCAATGGTGACCTTGCTGTTCTAAGCTGGGATAAGATCAATTTTTTCGTTACCGAAGAAGTCAAGCATTCCTGATGTCGAGTTTCCTCGTGACTTTTCTGTTTTTCAGGCTAGCCGGTGCTTGTATTCGTATCATCTACTTCTCTGTGTTCCATCTACTTCTCTGTGCTTTATGGAACGTATGTTCCAAATTGGGAGTTCACTGTCCAGAGAGTAGACTATCCCGACTATGGAGAGCATTTAACTGTGAGCCTCTTGCTCCTGGTGTAATTACCATTCCTTGCATTTGTTGATTGATTTTGTATCTCCTGTGCATTTGATGATTTGACAAGTGTTACTGGTAATATTAGTGCTGAAAATGATAGGAGTATAATTTTTTTGTGGAACCGCAGCGTCTATTATTTGGTAGTTTGCAAAAGCATGCTCCTTTTCTCCAGTAAGAAGATTTTGGTGACTATACCTTTTTTTGGCATGCTGATGCTACATTTCATCATTAAATATCATTCTCGGTTCACTTGACATCATTGGAGATAGAGATTTACATTTTACACCAACGATTTCATATTGCCTAGGTAACGTGTGGCGTAAGAGGGAATCCAGCCTTCCGAGGGTAACGTGTGGGATAAGTAGATAGGCAAGTGTTGGGGCTCCATCGTATGTCCCAGCATCCAGCCTGGAGGCGATCTAAGGCAAGTTACTTTAGGCTTGGTTTGGCTTGCTTTACAATTCTGATATTTTGATTTTATTACATGTGACAGGATCCAATTGGTGAATTTTCGTTCTTCCTTTTCTTCTGTCTTATAAGTGATATCTTTTCTTTCTTTTTCCCGAAGTAGTGCAGGCTTGTACGGCTAATTCGCCTTACGAGGGTCCGCTACGTCCTGATGCTCCATCTTGGTGCCATGCACCATTTGAGCCAGAAGGCATTTTGAGGTACATTCTGCACTGTTATACGACTCTTTTTGGGTTCCGTTTGGGTGACTTGGAATAGTTGGGCATAATTCGGTCAACCATGCAACATAAAAACCTGCATTGCCAAACAAGAAAAGGAAGAGTGGAAGTGTAAGAATGAGTTGAAGGAATTCGGTCATTTTGTGATAGATCAGTGAGTGATGTATTCATGTGAGTATTTGATGTGCTTTTACATTGTATTCATCGTGTTAAAATGCAGCTCAATATCTGCTATCCTCTCAACAATAATTGGTGTACACTACGGCCATGGACTTGTACATATGAAGGTCTGATCTTTGACTGAAAAGAATGAAGAGCTACTTATATCAAGTCCAGCTTGCTTGCTCTAACTTGCTTTATGAAACCAGACTCGTGCTGACAGATTAAAGCACTGGATTCTGATGGGCCTTGCCTTCCTCGTCATCGGAATTATCCTTCATTTGACACACGGTGAGACTGATAATGGTTAACGCTAGTAGATCCTTGCATGTTATTTTTGTAACCCTCTTGATATTCTCTCTTCAAATGCAGCATTGCCTTTGAACAAGCAGTTGTACACCTTCAGCTACGTGCGTGTGACCTCTGGTGCAGCAGCTTTGGTGTTCTCTTTTTCCTATGTTATGGTAGTCATCAACATTATTGTCTAAACCTTACCATCCCACCATGTTGAATCCCATACATGAACATGTTTTGCTGATCTAGTTTCTGTAAGATAACGTTCTGTTATACAATGGTATAGCTAATGTCACTGTGGTGCATTGCCAGGTTGACAGTGATCGACTTCAAGTGCTTATTGCTCCCGTTGAAGTGGATTGGTATGAACGCTATGCTTGTCTATGTTATGGCAGCAGAGGGAATCTTTGCTGCATTTATCAATGGATGGTACTATGGTGATCCCCGAAATACACTGGTAAGTGATGTTAAGCCTTTATTTTTCTCACCTTCCCCTCTTCATCTTTTCGGCAAGAGGTACTGTTGACCCTGTAGCATGAACTACTTGGTGAAGAAGAGTAAAAAGTTGCTGGAAGTCGCTTTAGTCTTTCGCGAATCATACTAATTGCAGGTACATTGGATACAGAAGCATATTTTCGTTGAGGTCTGGCATTCAGAAAGAGTAGGCATCTTGTTGTATGTAATCTCGGCGGAGATCCTGTTTTGGGCTGTTGTTGCAGGCATCCTGCATCAACTCCGGAGTTATTGGAAGCTGTAGTTCGATGATGTTGTCTGTGTAGAGTTTGAACTTCTGTTGCAGCAGGCTGAACACAGGAATGTGAATGATGCGAATGGAGCTCAACTTTCTGATCAAGCCAAAGTCGGATTGACAAACCCTTGAACATGCAACATAGAGGTTATGGTTTGGCGGTTGTATAGTACAGGATTCAGTGTAATATTGTACATTGTGTACCATGGTTGTATGATAACAGGATTCAGTCAAATATTCTGTGATGTGCTGATCATTATCAGTTATATACAATGCGGTTCTCCGATAGAAGACTTTCTACTGCTCCAACCTTGAGACTTTCTACTGATTCCAAATATTTCAAGAATCAATATTAGTTTTTAACTTTTCACCCTGTTTGCAGTAGAGCTGGTTTATCACAACTCTCATCTCGGTATTTTAAGCTCCCGAGTATCACCTCACTGTCGTCTCATTGATATCAGGGTTGTCTCGGGTACATATCAGCTTTTTTGGTATAAACCCATATCAGTACACAGACACATAAACGAGTACAAAAGAAAGCACCTGAATGAAAAAGAGGCAAATTTGTTGGAGTCATTGATAGATCCAGACAGATCGCCTTCAATCATTATTTCAAGCAGAAACGAGTATAATGGTTCCACAACTAATACAGAGGAACATCCGTGACAGCAGTATGAATGCTGATACATGTTGAAGAAAACCAACTCAAAGTATCTTCATCATTAAAATAAAGCAAAATGCTTCCAGACCACACACAAGACCAAAACTTAATACTCTTCGACGACAAACTGCAAAAACTAAATCTCAAAAACAAGAAGCAACAACAGCGAATTATGCTAGTTGATGCAGATAGAAGCAATGGACTATCAAGTGCCTCTTTTAACACTTGATCTCCTTCAGGCCATAGGCAATGTATAAGAAAGTTGGGTCCGAGGCACCATCCTTGTAGTAGGCGAAAACCAAGCTTCCATCATCGTGCATGCTCTCGCCAACAAAGCTGCAGAGTTACCACCAAAAATTAGAGTACGTAAAACTTCAGACTAGATGCAAACAGTAACATAAATATCTCTAGGAAAGGAGGAGATGGAAAGGAAAACAAGGCATATACAATTGAAGGTCGCTAAGCTTTGATAGAATGTACTTCATGGCACCCTCGATATTCTTCTTGAACACCTCTTGCTTCTCTGGCTCCAACTTGGGAGTCAAGTTCTTAATGTACCTTTTGAGAAAAGCAACGAATTGCTTCTTGTCAAATGCTGGTTGTTCCTGCACACAAGCAAACAGGTGAGCAATATGTCGAATTTGATAACAAGTTTAGCAGATGAGGAAATCTGTCACACAAACCTGTAGCCTGAAGGTATCAACGATGTCAACAACCTTGACAGCTGTGTCATCAACACCTTCATCTTCCTCGCCACCTTCAGCTGAAGGGTTGGCACCGATGTCTACATCAACAGATCCATTGACAACCCACTGCATAGAACAAACAGAATCTGGACATGTGCATAATGCAAAGGAAGAAAGACATGATACACAAGTGCTGAGGCAACACTGACCTTTCCCTCTACCTCCCAAAGCATCCCATTCTCGAGTTCCTTGTAGGGGAATGAGTCTGAGAGCAACTCATCACCTGAATTAAAAGATTAAGGCTTAGAAAATAAGAGGAAAATAATACTTTATGAAGCACAAACTACCACAAATTGTTGTAGGTGGTCATGACGAATAAAACACGTAGTGAAAGTTCAAATACAAATGCATTATAATGAGAAGATTTCAAAAAGACAAATTTAAGAAACCCCACAAAAATTGGAAAAAGTACGGGTGGCATAATAATTCCATGAGAAAAGTGCACTAATTACTACATTCAACACTCTTGCCATACTCGTTTAGTGAAGAAGACAGAATAAATTGAACAACAACAGGCAGACACAAAATAAAAGATGATTGATTTGCCTTAATCATAAATCAAGCGGACAAAGTCAAACAGATTTCACTGTTTCTGAAGCCTTATCATACAGATAAACTAAGTACTTGTCTTTCCATGAACAGAAGGACATCGACTACTAGGAACTCCCAAATATGATATATTCACCCTTTTGCATAAGTACACTTCTATAATTAAAAACCTAATACTTTCACACCTTGTATAGCAGAAGAATTATGAAACTATAACGCAATTGTTTATAAATCAATATCCAATATCATGC
>LIEC01010717.1:32528-61092 GCA_001925005.1 Drosera capensis
TTGATCTCCTTCAGGCCATAGGCAATGTATAAGAAAGTTGGGTCCGAGGCACCATCCTTGTAGTAGGCAAAAACCAAGCTTCCATCATCGTGCATGCTCTCGCCAACAAAGCTGCAGAATCACCACCAGAAAATTAAGCAAGTAAAACTTAGGACTAGATGCAAACAGACGGATATATCTTGACACTCAGGGAAAGGAGGAGATGGCAAGGAAAACAAGTTACATACAACTGGAGGTCGCTAAGCTTTGACAAAATGTACTTCATGGCACCCTCGATGTTCTTCTTGAACAACTCTTGCTTCTCCGGCTCCAACTTGGGCGTCAAGTTCTTAATGTACCTTTTGAGAAAAGCAACAAATTGCTTCTTGTCAAATGCGGGTTGTTCCTGCACACAAGCAACAGGTGAGCGATGTTGCCGAATTTGAAAAACAAGTATAGCAGATAGAGAGATCAATCACACAAACCTGTAGTCTAAAGGTATCAACGATGTCAACAACCTTGACAGCCTGGTCATCAACACCTTCTTCTTCCTCACCGCCTTCAGCTGAAGGATTGGCACCGATGTCAACATCAACAGATCCTTTGACAACCCACTGCACAGAACCAATAGAATCTCATCATAATCATAATGCAAAGAAAAAAAGACATGATATACAAATGCTGAGGTGACACTGACCTTTCCCTCTACCTCCCAAAGCATCCCATTCTCGAGTTCCTTGTAGGGGAATGAGTCTGACAGCAACTCATCGCCTGCATTAAAAGAGTAAGGCTTAGCGATTAGAAGGAAAAAAAAAAACTTTATCATGAGCAAACTACCAAAAAATCGTTACCGCTGGTCGTGACGAATAAGTAGACATAGTGAAAGTTGAAATACAATGCATTATGAGGATATTTCAAAGGACAAATTTAAGAACCCAACAAAAATCCACAGAAGAACCAGTTGCGTAATGATTCCATGAAAAAAGTGCACAGTTTACTGCATTCTGACATTAGCATCTAGAGAAGACAGAATGAAGTGAACGACAAAGAGAAGGCACAAAATAGAAGACGACGGATTTGCCTTATCATAAATCAAGCGGACAGTTGTAACACCCGACCTTGCGCAAGCGCTACCGCCCGACTCGAGACGAAAGTGTTCGAAAAGAGTTGTAAGGCACTTGTATACATGAACAACATGAAACAAAAGAATGGTACGGGTTTTATTACATTACATAACCATGTTTATACTAAAAGTTGGGTTCATGATCAAAAGATGCATAAAAGGGGTGTCACTAGGTTCTCTCACTAAGCGTCATTCCCATTCCCCACTACGCTACTTGAAATTATTTATAAAACATGGAAAAAATGAGTGAAAAACTCAATAACCACATCATGTTATGTTAAAACGTTGAGCTTTTTTTAAAAGCGAATTGCATGTTCAAGTAGCATTTATTTAAGCATATGGTAAAAATATCTCATTACTTGTTGAAAATCATCAATGACACATTATTAGCATGTGAACATACTAGTTTGAACATATTTAATGAAAACGTTCATGTTTAAGGACACACATTGCTTTAAGACGTTTAACATTGACAATGACGAATGGTTCTGTCATATGATATCATTGGGAATACCATGAAGCATATCATATATGCATCATCATATATCATTTGAGCTCTGCACTCGGTGCACCATGGGTTGGTGAGACCCTACCGACATATGTCATTGAACCATTGAGCATATACTTGACGTTTCATGCCATTATATCATCTCGCATCGTAAAAACCCGTAACGTCTTTAAGCCATTTGCGAAACTCATTTAGCATCATCATAAATTGATCTTTAAAAACATTAAAGAATAACAGAGTTCGCAAACAAGACATTCATACCATAGAAGCATATTTGACAAACATTGAGTACCATGAAAACACACCAAGCATATGTTTACCTTAACATTGAGTATCATGAAAAAACATAGCATGCCGACGTTGGTTCTAAGTTTTCTCATAACTTCTCCTTCTCTTCTTTCTTTGTTTTGGTCTCAAGAGTGTCAAAACACTCTTTAGTTTAGCCAACTTAGGATAGTTATAGAGTTTTTGTTGCTTGATTAGTCACAACCGTCGACGACAAGGGGACTACACATGTGTTTGAGATGTCATGCTTTCATTCACGGCACATGCAACGGTCTTGTCACAAGTGTCGATGATGAGAGGACGACACGTGTGGATAAGGCTTTGATTGTTTACCTTAGTCATCTTAGGTCATGTGCCACTTAATATCGACATGTTTCCGATGAACATCGTCGTGCTAGCTTACATTGATTTTTCACACATGATATTTTCATGAGAAATTTGTCTTATGTGTGCCATTAACATAAATTGTCTTGATTATGTGAATGCCTAGTTCCATAAAAACGATTATCGATGGAAAATACTTATGAAACGCTTGGTCGTTACACAGAGTCTAGCAGAATTCACGGTTTCTAAAGCCTGACCATACAGATAAAGTAAAATACTTGGTCTGTACCATGAACAGAAGAACATTGACTACTATGAACTCCCAAATATGATACGCTAAACCCTTTTGCACTAGTACACTTCTATAATTAAAAATCTACTACTTCCACATCTTGAATAGCAGAACAATTAGGAAACTACAACGCAATTGTTTATAAATCAATACCCAATATCATGGACATGCTCAGTACTTAACTCCTGCATCTCGAACTATAACGATATCACCGTAGCAACACAACAATCTAGCACAATTGTTTATGAAATCTATGGCTCAACACAACAGGGTAACTCGAAACTACAATCAAAATCACTGTTTTCCAGCAAAACCCAATCAGAGGTTACGCAATTGAATCCCCAAACACCCACACATACACGGAACACCAAAGCCCCAAATCAATCACCAAATCCAATTCACAAATACCCATCAAGTCCATATCTACAATCAATCCAATCAAAATCTAATAAACTCAGACCCCAAAATCGACCTCCCAATCAAACCCACAAACAAAATCAAAACTATACCCAAACAAAGCCACAATCATCACAAAAACCCGGTCACAAGTAAACAATTCTCGATCAAATTGAACTCAGGGAAAGTGAAATTGAGATTACCAGTAAGGAGATCCTGATAAACCAACATGATTCCTGCACTTTTCTTCCACTAATTTTCTCTCTCTAACTAGAAATCGAGAGCCTTGATCGACCTACAGAGAGAAAGAAGAAGAGTTCGATTGCGAGTGCAAGATGATGGGTTCGACGGCGAGGGGAGATTATTTATAGTCAGGGTTTGATTGTGGAGAGAATCTAAAAATAAAATTACGATAATGGGCTTATCTTCTGTGGGGATTTACGATGAGATGGTGTGGTGTGGGTTTTGTGTTGTAGGGACTTTTTGGTAAATTGTAATAGCGTGGTCGACATTGGTTCGATGGATCAATTGGCCATGCGGGTAATCTGGGCCGTTGGATCGTGTGTTGTCGCGGATTGAATGAATCCCAGCCGTTAGATTCTTTTTCTTTTTGAAAGATTAGTGGAATTATCATTTTTTTAAATAAAATTAAATTTTGTTAGCGAGTTAAATTTGGGAAGGTTTCCTACAATAATGATATGATTTTTTAGAGGAAATTTTGATTTTACTAAGATAAATTTATTTAAATGGTTGCTCATGATAATATTATCTTAATCATATTTAATTTATAATATTAAAAATATAAATATTCTGATATAGTAAAAATCTCATGGGAAAACAGCAAATTTGATAGTACTATATCATATCGAACGACGCCGCAAGGACTGTCAGTCTACGATAATGGAAATAAAAGAATCCATGGATAGATGCTGCGAATATATTATCCAACTGTTTACCTTTTTTGATCTTTTTTCGTCATGCACATAAAAACACTGATACTCGTATCAATCAACAAATAAACACAGCTTGCAAAAATATGAATGACTAATGTTATCAGTATTTTATCAAAAATAAAATAAAAAATGTTATCAATATTCACCGTGATATTCAATTGAAAAAATTATAATAACGTTTGGCTCGATTATTTAACATCTCGAACTTTCGATTATCTAATTTCATAACTCTTAGAGTACATCTAGTGGGATATACAAATGAGGTTCTACTGCTAAAAAATAATGGATTCACTTTACCTACGCAAATTTGAGTTTTTGTTATTATATTCATCTTATATTTTTCATAACACTTACATATTTTATATTATTATATTATATACGTATGAATAAAAATTTTATTTTCATATCAAATCATATCTGATCGTTTCGCAACATATATTAGATTAAGTATATAACTTATACAATTATTCATAAATCACTATAAAATTTAATACTATTTTCAATAATCTTAATATATATATATTCAAAATGATAATTAATATATATATTATTTTTAATAAATTACCTGAGGTATAAACTTAACAACAAATTTTATAAAAAATTTTACTTTAAAAAATTTGCAAGTAATTACTTAAAAATGATAAAAATTAATAAAATATTATTATTATATTAGAATCAGGTTAAAGTATTATGATTAAAGGAAAAATCTAATGACTTTATAGGGAATTACATATCCAAAAAACATCCTTGTTTTGTTATCTTAAGTTTTTGAGTTTTTTAGATGTGACTTTTAGTATTTTTCATCATAGGTTAGTGTTTTAAGGCTATCCATATCAGTTTGTTTTGTCATTATCATTAAAATACAATTTTATAGTGTCATTTTTATATATAAAGATATAGTTTTTGACTAAATCTCTCAACAGATTTTTTATATCGATTTCCCAAATCGAATTTGCATATGTTATTGAATCATTCTTATATTATTTTTCATTTTCTAAATTCTAGTATTAATTTGACATATACTTTGTGCTACCTATAAATATTTAAATATATATTAGAAAATATTTATATATAAATTATGATTTTAATTATTTTTAAATTTATAGTTTGTAAGTTTTTAATTTATTTGAAATTATAATTATTTTATTAGAATTTGTAAAAAACATAAAATTATAATAAAAGAGTATGGGTTTCCCCTGTGAGTGAAAAAAAAAAAAAAAGAGAACGAGAATGATATAAGGATATAAATAATAATAAAAGAGAATCCAGTCATTTTTGTGCAAATTTCCTGCAAGTGCTCCAACTATTTTAAACACCCATTATTTCACCAAACCAAATATCATCACTTAGGCCTGCAACTGTAAGAGAAACGATTGTCATGGTAAAATTATAAACCCCAACACTATACTAAAAAAGATAAATATGTCTTACAACTTTATAATTATCAAATCTAATTCAACACTCAATTTATTGTGCACTCTCACAAAGATAGTGCATTCAGGTTGTTTCTCCAAAATTAAGATGGATGAGTATGAGACAAAGCAGTCGAGGTCTTTGAGATTTTAACCGTACCAAACAAAAGAAAGAAAAAAAGGTAGAGTTGGGCCGCCGCGGTTTACGGTTTTGTATGTTTCATGTGAGTTGGAAAACAACGGCTTGTCTTTCTCCTCCTCTCACTTTTCCCTTCCGCTCCACGTTTTCTCTCCTCCTCCTCCTCCCTTTATCTATATATATACACGCTACACCATCTCCGAATCGAACATCGTCAACAACTTTCCATCTCATTTCCCCCTTGCATTTTCCAATCACAATTTGTCCTCTCTTCAAAAATATCTGATCCAAACAATGTCGGAATTCAATGGCAAGATCAAGTCGATCAGGGAATGGATCGTCGACCACAAGCTCCGCACCGTCGGTGAATATCTTCGTCTATTCAGACCATTGGATCCGATCACGTGTTCTTTGGTTGTTTTGTGATGAGTTCTTTTGATTTTGATTGGGAGTTATGGTGATTTTCAGGGTGTTTGTGGCTGAGCGGGATAACGGGATCGATCGCGTACAACTGGTCGAGGCCGACAATGAAGACCAGCGTCAAACTCATCCACGCTAGGTATCGTTTATTTCATCCCCTAAACTCAGCAATTCTCGTTTGTTTGATCTGATTCAGGGTTTTGGAAAATGTGACCGGTTAGGGTTTAGGTGTAGACGACGACGACGACGATAATGATTTGCCTAGCGATTGTTTGTGCTTACTAGATCAATTTGGGTTCATGAATTGACTCAGCCCCTGGAGGATTTGATAGATCTGATCAGTTTGACCCGGCTTTGACCCATTTTAACTGTTGATAACTTTGTTTGTTAACAATTTGTCGGACTCCACTGGACTCCCCGCAATTGGACGTGATGGGCTTCAGCAGCTTTGTCCCCATTGATCTTTTGGTTTAGTGGGATCTGGCAAATTTATGTCATGTTCAATTACATAATCATATCAGATCCGTTGTTTGGAATTGTTGTAGTATTTCAAGTTTGATAACTTTGAAATACTTCTGTCTACCTGTATGATTGGTGCCATCAATTCAACCAATTTGTAGATTTATAGGGTATTTTTTTAATCGCATCAGATTTGTATTTTTTTTTTCATGTTCTGTTTTTTTTGACAAATTTAAGAAGCATTTGAACATACATTTCCTATTAATGTGTCATACTTGATCAGCTTGATCTGTTTGACGGAGATTGGTTTCATCAATTCATCAGATAATTAGAAATGAGTCGTCGTGGCACTTATTATGCTTATCAGCATAGCTCATTTCATCATATTTGTCGTATTCGACCTGATTTGTCTAATACGACTTGTTGATTTTGAGTTCTTGGTATGCATGATATGAGCTTACCTTTATAAGATTTCAATCGAAGAGCCAATCCTGAATTCTTCCACCCAGTACTATTTTGGTTTGAAGTCACTTTGAGAGTCATCTATGGGGATATCTTGCTAACTCATTGATCGATCTGATCTTCCTGAATATGCAGGTTACATGCTCAGGCGCTTACACTGACTGCATTAGTAGGAGCTGCTGCAGTGGAGTATTATGACCAAAGAACAAGGGTGAAGCCAGATCCGTACCCCAAGTTCCTTCCGTTGGATAACGATTCACGAGGAAATTGATTTGAGTAGTCATTTTCTTAGTAATCGTATAATTTTCAGTGGCGCAATCTGAGAGTTCTGAGAGTAGTAGGGAAGGAACTGATGTTTTGCTCTTCATAAGTGTTACTAGTTCCAAACTAGTTATAACATCTCACATGTACGTTTATGATGCTGTAGTTGGCTGAGCTTTCTTTATCATGAGCAGTTATGCATAATGCCCTTGCTGATTTCAGATTTGTTATTTGACGATTTACCATAAGTTTGAGGGTGAAAGTTACTCTGAATTTTGCTGGATAAGGTTGAAGATCTCTATCAATTTTAAGATTGTTCGTGTGCAACCTGTCTGAGTTTAGACCTTCAGGATGCAGACTTTGTCGAAGGCCGACGAAGACTGTAAGCATGAACATCTTCGAACTGTGAAGATATACGGATACATTGAGACCAAGGATGCAACTTCAGCTGATCCAAGTTTCTATTGGCTTGTTGCACTGCACTTGAACAAGTTTTCATCTTTTTCCTACTTGAACAAGTTATACAAATAAAAGGTGTTCCGGTAAAATGGCTCTTTCCCTCTTGAGCTGCCCCGATGAAAACCATTCTTGATAATTTTCCTCTAACTACAGTTATATGGAAAGTTATTTCTTTGATATTAGAGCAATATAAATGATGTGAATGGAACCAAGTGCATGTTGTTTGACGGGATAACTTGTAGTAGTACTAACTCGATAGTTTTATCTACTAACAATATTAATTACATCAAAATCAGTCATTATTTTTGATAATTGTAATTGTTACTCCCTATCTCGCATAATCCATATAATATTTTTATTTGGATTTTTTTAATTTACTTATGATTTTTTCTCTTTAAATTAATATTTAATTTATAAAAAATCACATTAATCATATTTTGTTATAGTATAATTATTATCTCCTCTCACAATAATCTTTTTCATAAAAATTAAACACACACATAAATTTTATATTGGATAAAAAGTTACAAATATTATAGGACGAATGAAATATAACTTATCACACACATTACATATTTTCAATCTAAATATATTTTAAAATTAAAGAGATATATGAACTTATAAAATTATTCCAACAAATTACAACTCATAGAACACAAGATTATATAATCACAAATATAATGATATTATTACGAGATCAAACTAGCCCTTGTATTTGTGTAATTAGAAAATTGACCCGTTCAAATTTCAAATAAAAAATACAATCTAACAGCTGTATTTGTATTTATGCGTTATTATGACGCAGTCCATAAAACCGTTACCAGCTGTCTCCCCCTTCCATTCCCCTCTATAAATAAATACCTTCAAATCTGGCCTCTTCGCCGACACAAACACGGCGAGATTCGGAGAAGGCGACGAGGGGTGAAACCCTAATGCCGCCATCGGGCTCGATCGAGGATCTCAGCCGCCACTATCGATCACGGCTTCGAATCCTGAATCCGGATCGAATCATATCTGAGTTTTCTTCCTAGCAGCGATTTGGGGGTGTTGCATCGCGGATCGAAGATCTCTGGCGACCGGAGATACATTGGAGCCATCAGGGACTAAAGCAACTTCAGGCTGCACAATAGCAGATTGAGGGGTGAAACCCTAAATCCATAATGAAATTGAGGGGTGAAACCCTAGAAAATTCTTATGATCATTTTTTCCTCTGAATTTTATTTTTTTCATTGCAGCGTTTTCAAATCAACCTGAAAAATCTGTTTTTTCTCCCTAAATCTTATTGTTTTCCTCGCAGCGTTTCCTAATCGACCTGAAAATCTGTTTTTTTTCTCTCATATATCTTATTATTTTCATTGAAGCGTTTTCTATTCTACCTGAAACTGCTGTGTGGTTTTTTTTCAATCAGAATTTTTTCCCAGATTTTAGTGGGGGATGATCGATCTGATCTGCTTCTTCCTCCGTCCTGCAGCGGATGTTGGTGGTGAGATCTTGATGTGGTATCGACGATCGAGCAGCGACCGGGGATGACTCTTTAGCGTCGGACTGCTGATCGGAGATCGTGGACCATCAAGGACGAAACCACCCTTGCGTCGTTGCACTGATTGAAGAGAGCAGTGATGTTTGGATTCGCATTTTGATTCCTACATTCTTTTCCTTCCCAAACGGACTGAGTCGTGTTCGAAAATGATCTTTTCCTAAATGTCAATGTTTTCATTGAAGCGTTTTCTATTCGTCGTGAAAATTCTTTTTTTTCCCCTTTTTAATAAAAAATTCACCAGTGATGGATGATTATATGGTATCGGAATCAGATTTGATTTGCTTCATCCTCCTTGCAGCCAATGTTGGTGGTGGGATCTTGATGTGGTATGGATGGTCGAGCACTGACCATGGTTGATTCCTTAGTGTCGGACTGACTATCGGAGATCGTGGACCGTCGAGGCCAAAACCACCCTCAGCAATGAAGTCTGGGTTCGAATTCTGAGTCGAATGTTCTTGTTCCAACAGGATTGTGTTATGTTCGAACATGATCTTCTGATTTCCCTGGCAATAGGAGTGGAACCCTATGATTGTTGTGGGGATCGAAGGTGGTTAGGCGAGACAGGGGTGATACCCTAGCGCCTGCAGGAGATAGAAGGGACTCGGATATTCTAACGAAAAACTCATCCAAAATCTGGTCTTTTTTCTCCTTACATCTCTTTCCTGTTTTGATAAATTTAGCTTTTTTGACACTGGATTTTGATCGCAAAAGGTTCAGATTTATCTATTGTTTAGCTTCTTTTGCGTCAATTTTTCACTGAAAAATTCTGTTTTATGTGTTTGCATTAGGGATGTTCATTCCCGAAGCATATAAAAAGCTTTTCTTGTTTTAAACAATGAGGCGATTTAAGGTTTTCAATGTACTTTTTTTGTGCCTGAATTTATGAGATGAAACGTCCAGTAATAAAAATGAAGTCTTCTATTTGATATGCGAAAAATATATATCCCTATATGTGAAGGATACGCCTCTATGTGAACAATGTTTCCCAGTATGTGAAAATATGTCTCTACAACAACAACCACTCAGGTAATCCCGACGAAGTTGTGTCTCTACATGTGAAGAAAACGCCCTGATATTAGAAAAAAAATGTCCCTATATGTGAAGGATGCGTCCCGATATGTGTCTGATATGCAAAATATGCCCCTTCATATGATGGTTATTCCCGATATATGAGCATTATTCCCCAATAAGTCAGTATGTATCCTGATATATAACCAATGTGATCTTCTTTTTCTCACAGCGCTCGGGGTTGATGCCGTCACGTGATGGAAGGTCTCATCGACACGGGTTGACATTCCTCATGGAGTTGCTTACTGGAGAACAAGATTGTTGTCACCTGTGCTCCTGACTTGTGTGAAAGGTTCGCTCACATCGTTTCAAGTGCTAACTCCTTCCTTCAGTGATGCAATTTGGTGTTTTTGATCCATCATCTTATACGCTTTGGTAATCAGAATGGGACATTATTTCATTTAGGTTTGGCTTGAATTGTTTTGCTTATTTGTTATTACTGTCTGCAGAATGAAGTTCTGGGTCCTTTTACTGGTTTTGAGATCATCTGAGAGGATATTTGGGTCAGGAGGACAGAGAGACAGACCATAAGTGCGGTAATGGATGTTCGCAATGTTGATATGGTGTGTAAAACTAATGGATATATGAAGCTCGGTGGGACTTGCCCCCTTAATCTGATTCACTGAAATTCTAGTGCAGTGCTGCTAAAGATAGCCAATAATCCCTGAAAGTTCTATGACCAATGTGTAAAAGTGCAGAGCCATGCTTTTTTTGGATGTCAGTAATTGTTTCATGTTATAGATGTTTTAGCTTGACATTGGAGGACAATCACGGTTAAACTTTTTCCAGCATCTGTGTGAGTTTGTGGAAAATACTATTTTAACCATTCTTTGGTATGCTATTCGAGTCATTATATAATGTGTTGCATACGAAAGAATGTGGCCAAGCAAGGCAACGACATGGTTCATTGCTTATGGCTGGGCCTTATCCTGCTAGAGTTGTAGAACTTAATGTCCAGCCGTGTCACGAGTGTTTGAAGCCTCTCAGGTGTGTGAAGCAGTTTTTGCAAAACTTGAAGAAGCACAATGTGCAAGATTGGACTGCATGCGGTTACTTCCAACTGAGATTGGTATCTTTGCAAGCTGAATTACTCCCTAACAACAGTTTTATCTGATACGCATATTTATGTGTGTTGAATTTGTGTGGAATTTGGTGAAAAGGAATATTTTTTTGGGTGGTAGTAGAGTTTCCAGAAAAATTCGATGCTACGTTGGAAGTCTTGTTTCTTAGTTGTCTGTATGGCTACTGTCTACTCTTTTTATTATCTAATTTATCTTGACTGCCCTGCTTTTATATCTCTGATAGGCCAATTCCGAGGTCCGATGATAAACGCTATAGAAATGTAAACTCTTGCTATCCTTGCTATTGGGAAAATGGCCAGTTTGTGATGAATTTTATCATATGTATTAAAAGCCAACTGGGTCGGGACTTGGGAGGACACACCAAAAGAACAGAAAACCGGATGCTTGCTGCAGTTTTTATTAGTAGATGGCATATAGGAAGCTTCGGGTCACCCCGTTCACATCTAAGCTGAATATCTCGGGAAGTTCCTTGAAATTTAGCTGATTATTGCAAGTGCTATGACCGATGAGCATAAGTTCCTCGCGTTGTTGGGAATGAGATTGAGAAATGATATTAATAATCTAGCTTGCATCAGGATACCTCGCCGTAGGCCAGCTGCTTCATTTTCAATTCAAATCTGAGGTAATTTTTTAACTTTTCCTTTCATTGCTGGGCTTATATTTGCATTTTGTGAGTCAAAAGATGTTTGTCTATTACAGGACATTTTCTTGCATAAATTTGTTCATTGCAGTACAGATGAATTCTTCACAAATTATGCATATGAGATTCTTCAGGGCATCAAAAGTCGACTTCTTGAAGCAGAATGGTTCAATCAGGGTCTTGAGATTATTCATAAACTCAAGTGTCTATAACAGTCATGCATGGATTGAGTGATTTTGTTGTGGGGATATGTGGAGGTGCATCTCCAATTACAGGACATATGAGTTTCAGGTAATGATTGTTATTCCTGTAAACACAGTGGCTAATGAGAGAGTTAATTCTAAGTTGCCTCTGTTGTTTGGAATTCGTCTCGATCGCTATGTCTTCTAAATCTTCAAATTTGTTCTATCGGTTTATTTATAGTGACTGTCAGTTCGTATCCCTGTTAGGCTAGTTCTGAGGTGGAAAAAGTGTTGTGATATACTAACTGTTGCTGTCCTTACAATTTGGAAATAAGCTTGGGTATGTTAATGAATAGGTTGGTGATTATAATCAGATATAATAGCAAGCTATCATATGCTATCATCATGTTGCATGTAGAGGCCAGAGGTTGATGGGAACAACCATGTTATGCTGTGAGAATAGCCATAACTACACATAATTTTGATATGATAGTTGGTCGCATATAAATCTCTCTTGCGAATTCTATTCATTTTGATGCCATGAAATCCTCTAATCCTTTTTTGTGTACATTCACATCTATGATCAAACTGCATTCAGTCATGCTTGATGTTTTGTTTTATGCCTTGACCTCAGAAAAATGCTCATTTAGATGTCTTGCGGATTTCTTTCATAATCTTTCAGATCTTTTTGTTGAAAAAGAATATATCTTCTCACATCTTGGAGCTTCATGTTATAGATATTTGTGCTTGACATTGGAGGGCAATTATGGACATTTGTTTTAAGCATGTGTGAGTTTGAGGAACATGCAATTTTCTCTAACAATTGTCTGGTATGCTATGTGAATCATCCAATAATGTGCTGTGAGCAGAAGAGTGTGTCCGAGTAAACAACATGGTTCATAGCTTATGGCTATGCCGTACCCTGCTAGAGTTGTAGAAATAATGTTCTGTCGTTATTGTGATTGTTCATATCTTTCATAACTTTCTGTTGAAAAAGAATATATCTTCTCACATCTTGGAGCTTCATGTTATAGATATTTGTGCTTGACATTGGAGGACAATTATGGACATTTTTTTAAGCATGTGTGAGTTTGAGGAACATGCAATTTTCTCTAACAATTGTCTGGTATGCTGTGTGAATCATCCAATAATGTGCTGTGAGCAGAAGAGTGTGGCCAAGTAAACAACATGGTTCATAGCTTATGGCTATGCCGTATCCTGCTAGAGTTGTAGAAATAATGTTCTGTCGTTATTGTGATTGTGTTGAAGCCTCACAGGTGTCAGAAGTAGTATTTTCCAGAACTTTAAGGAGCACAATGTCCAAGACTGACTGTGAGTGATTACTTCCAACTGAGTTTGTTATCTTTGCGAACCGGAGTACCTCGAAATTGAGTGGAAGGAGATAGAGGAGGAAGATTGATAATCTGTCCTGCATCCGAGTACTTTGCACTACCCTGACAGCAGGCTACTTCGTTGTGATAAAGGGAATCCCTAACCTTAAATGCGAGGCAAGCTCACACTTTTTTCTATCTTTTCTTAGCCATTCCTCCTCTGGGCTCATTACCTATTTCTGAGTTATGATCATCTTCTTGCTGTGGTCTGAGCTTATTACTTGACCCCTGCATTACTGGTGAATTATTGACAAGATATAGATATGATATTTCATATAGTTTAAATGTGGCTTAAAATCTTTAGGTGGAATACATTGGGTCACGGGTATATCCCAAATTTTAGTTAAAGAGCAATGATTGTTATCCTATTACCAGTTCCCAGAAATTCAATGCTAAGTTGGCAGTCTTGTTTTTAGTTATCTGTATAGCTACTGTCTACACTTTTTATTATCTAATTTTCTTGACTGTCCTGCTCTCATGTGTCTGAAAGGCCATATCCGAGGTCCGATGATGAGCGTTGTAGAGGAAGCTTGGGATCACCCCTTTCACCTCTAAGCTGAATTTCTCAGGAAATTCCTTGACCAAATAATTTTACTGATTATTGCAAGTGCTATGAGGGTCTGACTGATGAGCAAAAGTCCCTCGCATTGTGGAGATTGAGATCGAGAAATGATATTAACAATCTGGCTTGCATCAGGATACTTCTGTAGACCGGCTGCTTCAATTCAACTGCGAGGTAATTTTACAACTTTTTTCAGTGTTGAGCAGCTGTTGTTCTTTTCAGTTAGTGAATCAAAATATGTGTGCCATTACATGACATTGTCTTGCTTAAATTTGTTCATTGCACTACAGATGAATTCTCAAAAATTTTGCATATGAGATTCTTTAGAGCATAAAAATCGAGTTCTTCTGTTCCGAAAAAAAAAAAAAAAAGGTCGACTTCTTGAAGCAGAATGGTTCAACCTGGTTCTAGAGATTTATTCATAAATTGAAGTGTCTATAACAGTCATGCATGAACTGAGTGATTTAGGTTGTGGATATGTGAAGGTGCATCTCCAATTACAGGACTTACAAGTTCCAGGTGATGATAGTTATTTCTGTAAAAACAGTGGCCAATGAGAGAGTTGATTCTGAGTTGCCTCTTGTTTGGAATTCGTCTCTAACGTTATGTCTTCCAAATCTTCTACTAACGTTTTCTATTGGTTCATTTATATTGACTTCCAAATTGCATCCCTTTTAGGCTAGTTCTAAGATGTAAGAAGTTTCTTTGAATACTAAATATTGCTGTCCTTACAATTTGGAAATAATCTTGGGTATGGTAATGAATAGATTGATGACTATAGTCAGATGTATTGGCTAGCTATCATATGCTATCATCATGTTGCATGTAGAGGCGAGGCTGATGGGAACAACCATGTTATGCTGTGAGAATAGCCATAACTACGCATAATTTTGATATGATAGTTGGGCGCATACAAATCTCTATTGCAAATTCTATTCATTTTGGTGCCATGAAATCCTCTAATCCTTTTTTGTGTACATTCACATCTATGATCACACTGCATTCAGTCATGCTTCATGTCTTGTTTTATGCTTTGACCTCAGAAAAATGCTCATTTAGATGTCTTGCGGATTTCTTATATGCTTTGCTGCCTCTGCAAGGGCCAGAGCCTCTTTGGGTGCCTATCTGTTCCGTATTTGAGAATGCAGAGGTTTTAGATATGGAAAGCGAGCCACTTGAATTCCCGTCAAGCTTAGAAAGGTTTTGAATCAGATTAAAATTATTTTGTTTGCAACAATGTGATGTTTCTCTTGTCTCCCTCTTAGTAAAAGCTGTCACGTGTTCTATCTGGGTGCTTTAGAGTTCGCTAAAGAGTCGAGGCACTGAGTTGACGTGGTAATCTGAGAAAGTGAACGAGTTGTTTATCGTTTGGCTATCGGCTTTTGTTGTGAAGTTAATGCTAACAATGCTTGGACAATGCATTTCAGTGTTGTTTGAAATAGTGGTCTCTTGGTACTTTGCCTGTTGCTTCATTTTCATGATGTTCTACCAGTAACTAATTACTTGAAGTTGGTTGAAGGGTTATACATAGTCATGCAACAGGTACGCCGCTTCTTGTTGACTCTTGTTTATTTTTAGACTATGGATGAACGATAGCAAGGTAGCGCCAAATTGCCAATACCCATTTGAATCATGGTACCGCATATGAGATGGATTGTTTCAGATGCTAAACTTATTGAAAGACGACTTAAAAAGTTGGAAAATCTTTTGTTTGTTTCTCGAGGACCATAATAACCTGGCTTGTATGTTATTTCTGATTAAAGTTGAAGCCTCTTGTTTAATATTGCTCATGTTATTGTCATATTAAGTATAGTTCATTGCATGCTTATTCATAGCAGGAGCTACATTTTGGAGGCTGCGTGTGAGAGGGCAAGATGACGATATCTTGAAGCAATCGTCATATCAGAGAGGATTACATGGAAGCAAATCAAGCAAGCAAGGTAACCAGTAGATAATGCCATCTCACGAGTAGCATTTAATGATACACATAAACCCTGAACCAAGCAAAGCTCGGAGATGGTCAGGTCAATACTCAAAAAACCACCCAAAAGATGATTATCTGATATTAATAGTATCTGATACTGTGAATCTGTGATAGTGATCGTGGACCCTTTTGGCCATTACTGTATAATATATGCATCTCACTGACAACTCCAAAAATCTGGCCTTCCCTTAATCCTCCTTCCCTTCTGTCTGCAATCGAGCTTTTATCATTCATTCATCATCCTGGAGTGCTTGCACTCCATTAAACTGCTAGGTTAGCAACCATCATCTGTTTGGGTCATTGTTGGTTCAACGACTCAATCTTTTGCGGTTAAAGTTGTTCTGGTTCAAGATCTTGATTATCATTAGGACATTGAATTTCTTTGTGATAAGCTCGTCGATTACCTGGGAACGACACTTGGTAACGTTTTGGAGGAAATCCAAGTTACTCTCATAAGGCGTAGCGTTGCTTGCATTGATTCATGTGCATTGCGTGTCCGAGCTCCCTTTTTTTTGGCTCTCTCAAAGATGGAGTAACATACATTTTTCCTGCTACTATCTCTATCTATCTTGTTTTCTTTCTTTCACTCCCCTTTGCTTGCTACTGTCAGCTCTGTGGAAAAATAGCAGTCATCTTCACGCCATTGCTTGTATCGCATTTTAAGTGTTAAATGTTACCTGTGCCCCCACTCCTTCTCTTCTCTCTCAATATCTCTTCAATGTTCTGTGTTTGTGAGTTTTCTCCCTTAGATTTCCAATAGCTTTAATGCCCACTTCAGGGTAGATCTGAGACAGAGAAAAGCCTTGAAAACCAACCAACTTTGAAACACTGCAGCGTTGTGGTGGCAGTGTGTGACAGACAAATAAATCTATAGTGAAATGTTGTTGTCGTGTGATTTGGACATTACACGGACAGGGAGAATACACATAATCTTACTTCCGTTGCTAACAACATAGAGATTGTTTCCTAAAACTTCATTTTTGACATTGTCCAATAAGAAAACCGAGAAATTCACAAGAATCACGTTGACAAACAATAATTCATTAATTTTTCAAAATATTGTTAATTAGTGTTATAATGACAGGGTGCGACACTCTTTATTATACGAGATAAAAATAAGATATGTGCATATCTATTTCTTCTTCTTGTTTTTTTTTTTTTTTTCTTTCGGACCCTCTCCATGACGAGACTATCTCGTTGTATAGGGAATTTGGTAGGAAGGCCACAACCAAGATATTTTTTGCAGCAGGGTAGAGTCAATAGGGAGGGAGGCGAAATCGCCCACTTTCTTAGGGCAAAAAATGGGATCGTCAGAGAGTGTTGCAGGTCAGGTCAGTGCAGGCAAACTTGCATCAGTGGGGATGATTTTCAGTTGCTTACCTCTTTGCTTGCAAGATATCTGATGTCTTCCATGGATTGGATTGGATTCACTGCCAAATCAATTTACTGTATCTTCCTTGCTAGTCGATTGCTGGTCCCGATTGGGTAAAATTCTTGCTCACTCCCATCTAGTCTACGATTATATAATCTTGTTCATACCACACCATCTCAGATATCTTGGAAAAAGATTGCAATTATATGGGTGGGATTTTGCAATTATAAAACCTCATTGTCATACTGTAGATTTTATTGTATATGAAATCTTTATTTATTGGAAACATTTGCTAACTTATCTAGGTAGACTAAACGGATAAGACAATCTGTCACTTTAGTCATCGAGCGTGAGGAATTTTTCCTGAGTGCTCACGTATAAGTTTGATAACCTTACCTTTTTATCTCATGGTTCAGATTGATTTACTTAATGAGGCTTATTAGCATGTGACATTTATGGAATGAAGACAGGCAATCAATATAAGGGTGATCTTGCAAATATGTCTATGGTGTTTCTCAGGAGTTTGCCCAAGCTAGAGTAAATTAATTGTGGTGATTGTTGACAAAAATTTCTCAAGTACATATAAAATAAATGTGTTCGATGACCAAAACTTTAAGAAAAATGCACATGTACTTACAGGAAGTGTGCAAAATTTGGCAAAGAATTTAAGACCTGATTGATTGCTGCCACATCACTTTATATCTCGCCATCTTTCTTTTTTGACGCCTGCAGATGCATAAAATTGAATTGCTCTGTCAATTAGGACTCACAATACATTAGGTGCATTCAGATGACTGTATTAAACATCATGATAATTGTGAAACTCGCATTTCTAATGTGTTTATCAATGTTTAGGGATGTGTATTTGTATGGTAACTGATTCAAATATTTCATCCTTATGATGTCCCTTGGTGTGTTGGAGCTTGCAGGATCTGAGACACGACGTCTTATTATCTTTGCTCTAATAACATGTTGATGAAACAATTCTGCTAAAAAGTTTGAGGCATCACTAAACAATACTTTCATATGGAATATATGACGAGATTATGTAGGTTAAGTGTCGAACTTGTCTGTTGTCGTCTGGTATCCCATTGCTCGTTAATAGTAGAGCATTTATAAAGGGAAAGGCTTGACTACTTTCATACTCCAACCATTTAAAAAAGATGCAAAACAAGAACCTTTTGCTTGTGCTGCTGAACCATCTCTCTCGTTTTCTCTGTAATCGACTGATCTGCCACAGTCTCCGTATCAACCATAACACTCCACGTATATGTATTCACACTCCACCATTGCATCATCACCCCATCCATGTTGTTGCCTATATATACTCACACCACAAAGGCACCACCACCCACATTGGCAACCAGCCCATATATCCCCACTACACCACTCTGCTTCCTCTGCCTTTAAATTTCACCCGTGTAGGAAACTGGTGAATGAGCTTTTGGTCTCGATTATCATCTAGCTTATAGCTTAATGATCACGGACCATTGCAATGGGGGTCAAATGTGCACATCCATGTGTGCGTTTGTATATGTGTTGTGGGAAAGTGGCTCGTGCTGGAGAAGCAGGGCACGTGCGATATCTTGTCTCTGTTTTGAGATGTATCAGTGGTGGATCTTATACTCTGGTATGCTATTATTGCACGTGCTCCCCTTCTCCAACATGAGCTCTCTTTCTCTTTCTCTTGCTCTTGCTCGAGCGATCTCTTTCCCCGTGTGGTGCGTATAATTTGCAGAGATGCATCTAGCATTGTCAATGACAATGCCGATCGCTCCATGTCGGCAGTATAATTCTCGCCTCTTTTGGTTATTGGTGGATCGTTTATCTTAATCTTGATTCCTGAACATTCTTGAACAAGGTTGTTTAATTGGCTGCTCTCGTATATCATGCTAATCATCGCTATAAACTGTCTGCTTTCTTGTAGTTTAACGAATAACAGTTAACTTGGATATTATATTGGCTGATTTTCTAATGATGACTTTCTTGGCATGACTCGTGTTGCTTGCGTTAGGCTACTTTGTGTACATCATGGAACATGATCAGATGAGCTAGGTATTGAGGTTTGAGGGGTACAAACATTATACTTTTGTTGTCTGCAGGCGAGGTAAGACCCCCTGCTTCGACCCATTCATGATGAAAATATATGAGTTATTATTACTGTTATAACAGGGTTATAACGGGGTTAGTTATATGTAATATTTTTTATTATTGTATATAATATTATTTAACACGTATTTTGAGGAGTTTCGTTTGTCGTTTTATTAACGTAAGAAAATTGAGAAGTTTTGTTTGTCGTCTTAATGATGTAAAAAAATTGTTACTGATATTAGGTTGAAGTATATAGATTAAATTATGATTAATATTTTATAATAATTTTTCAAATAATGATAGTTTAATTTTTTCTCGACTTTTGTCAAATTTCATTAATAAATGTGTTTTTCAAATTGTTGATCTAATTGGGAATGGAGGGAGTACATTCTTTGAACTTGGCATTATGACGATACTTGAATTTCTGTTATGTTTCTTGCTTGGGCTCCACGTGCTTTATTGTAGGATATCAATGCCCGTAAGAAAAAGATGGATGAATTGCATCACTTTGTTGACATTCACAACTCACGCGACCAACATTGAAGAAGATGAATATGGGGTTTACCCATTCGATAAGTTATGATCCAATTTTGGCCAGAGACGCTTTTGAGAGTCACAGCCATATTTGTGATTTTGATATGTCGCATCAATAATCATGGGCTTTTTTCTTTGAGTTGTTCATATGAGCATTATTTCCTTGACTACTTTGCCACGGATGTTAAAAAAAAAAAAAAAAAAGATCCATTTCAAATCAACCTGCTATTTCTTATCTTAGTCTAATCACGATGAGACCGTACGCTCTTGTCAGTCGTGTTTCTTGTATTCTTGTGATAGATCTTCCACATTCATCCATACTAGAGTTTTTCAGGAGAAAATTAAGTATTGAGACGAGAACATTTGTCATTGAACATTATTTGGAACTTTTTGCAAGTTGTGTAAACGTAGTTATGAAAAAGATTGATTATGTCGCTTCAACAAAGACACTGGTCATTTGGCTATTGTTACGAATAATTCTTAGCCAGGCAACACTATAGGATAAAATAATGTTTTTCAACATGGTGTCTCATGAATAAAAGGCTAATATGTCCCAAAAATTGGGACCATGTTGCATACTGAAGATCAACTTTAACTATCAAGATAGAAATCAAACATCTGAATTAAATTTGTCTTTGCCGCTAATAGGATTTTGTAATTAACTATCCTTAAGTGAAGTCAGTCTGTACCTAGTGGTCTGTCGCGCCCCACTTGATCAGCGTAGCAGTTTTTAATGAAGAGGTCTAGGATCGAATCTCGAGAGTGATCGATGAATCGTAGAATCGGGTTATTCTTCAACTCAATCCAGTTTTTTGTGTGGGATGTGGATCTAATTTCATTATTTTTGGGTTAATCTTCGGCTTACCTTTTGAAAAGAAAATCAGTCTGTAGCTTTTATTCGGAAAGTGTTTTATCCGATTGATTTGACTATTGTATGAATCTATGATCTTGTCGGAAATCCATTCCCTTAGTACAACAACTAAAAGCATCCACAACGTTTGTGATTTTGCAGTTTTTGCATCACTGCAAACTCATGTTATAGAAAATATACTAACAAAATGAGCCACAAATGGTGCAAAGAAACCTCCGTCAAATTTGAAGACTTATCATCTATACATCTTTGTTAAATTCTTTTTTTTTTTTTTTTTATAATTGGGATCAAGATTTCATTAAAATAAAATAAATCTTATAAACGATAATAATACCTAACTCATAATCTTACTTCGCAAAGTTACAAACTCTTTCTCTTTTTTATTTGCCCATTATTTTCTGGTTTCTTCACCAAAATTTTCCTTTTATTAGAATTCTCTCAATGTGTTTCATTGTGCTCATTCAACAATTCAAACCTCTAAAATTATTAAGTCTCTCAAAAATCTACTTTGCATATCATATTTTTTTGGAGATTCACAATGTTAATCATTGTGGTTGCTTTAAGCTAACAACACCATGTTTATAAATATAGAGTTCTACCTCTAGTATTTTCATGCTATGCAACATGAAAGAATGATAGCTACGTAACGTGTTGATAACAACATCGTCAAATCATGAACCAAGAAAAACTGGAGGCACATATAGTGATACAGTAGAAAATACAGAATAGGTACTGTTTGCTTACATGAGATTTTGGGTAGGCAAGGTGGATCCCTAGGTAGATCTTGATTCCCTCATCTTTTTTCTCCCATCTCCACATGATCTCACAGTAAATTTTTTGTTTCACTCTTTCCTTTTTTACCCCCATGATTCACGGTAGCTGTCTCTCTTCTTCACACTCTTCTGATCATGCGTTTGTGTGAATGACACCCACTTTCTTGTTTGGAGTGTTGGTGAAGTAAATCAATATCTGCATCCATAGATGTTGAATTTGGAATTGCCCTACCATGATTTTGAGTCACGCCCATGCCAAAGTGAACTAGCTAGGAAAAAAAAGGGAAAATGGCAGTCAAACGTTTATTTTGACATATGATTTCCTAAACTTTGAAAATAAATATATGTCCCATCTCAAGGGATTTTGAGTAAAAAAAAATAAAAAAAATATCTACTTATAGAAAAATTATGAGTTAAAAACTAAGATTTTTTAAAAACTAATAAGAATTATGTGTCTCTTATCAGAGTTTGAGGGATCAATATGACAAACATAGATAATTCGAGATGTTTATGTGTAATTTTCTCGAAAAAAAAAAAAAGAATGGGGAGAACGAGGAACACATTACAAACCCCACTTTCACACCTTAGATTGATATCGATGTATAATGATCGTCTTGTAAAATCTATTTTTGGATATTACAGCACATCCCGCACAAGTATTTCCACTACAGATAAGGTCTATTGAATCAATCACAGTATCATTAAGTTCAAGATAGAAGAAAAACAAAAAATACTTACAGAATTATGTTGGACCACCACTCTTGTCCGACGGAAAAACGTTTCATTCATGTGGTTCATTTTGTTTTCAATTCCTTGCTTATCTCTTCAGGAAGCCAGAGGAGCAGAAAAGGCACGGACATAACACACAAACACGCAGCAAACACAAAAGAGAACAGAGAAAAAACAGTGAGAAAGAACAAACAAAATTGGTCTGCGCAGTGGTGGGAAAATAGTCGTATCGAGGTGAATCCGTGGTTGGATCAAGCTGATTTTTGGTGAGCGTGTAAACGACATCCTGTTTTTCGTATTCAACGGTTGGATCATCGGTTAGGATTCTGTATAGCCGTCAATTCATTCCCGAGCAGTAGTGACAGTTTTTTTTTGTGAAATCTATCCTTATTATCTTGGTGGTGTTGTGTTTTCTTGTACATCTTCACTATATACTTGGGACGTTATCGTCTTATTTATGGTGATATTTAGGTTATGTATCTAATGAAACTTCGTTTTGTATCAAAACTGGATAGTGAAGTGTTTGGGTAGACTCTGAGATCGATCCCGTCATTTTTACTCCTTAATTTTTGAAAGATTTTCTACATTAAAAGTCGTATGCTATGATACTTTTATATTTGTCAGATTACATATTGTTTTTTATTTGATTGGAATATTTTCTCATAAATTTAAACAAAACGAAAAAATGATCAGATAAATGATCACTTTTAACACCAAATCAATCCCGTACCGTTGATCTATAAACACAAAAGGTTGGCTCAGTAAATCCACTCCAATGACTCACTCAGATTTAAAATCAGAACAGTGGGCAGAGATCGGCGATCAGGGAATCAAAGGTTGGACCCGGCATCGTTGAATCTGAAACTTTGTTGCGCCGAAAGTACACGACTTCGATTCCTGGATTTTCCACGCTTCAATTTCACGATTTGGTCTATGGAGAATGTTGAACTGATCAATGCGATTGAGTCGTTGAATATTTATTTCGATACGCGTACAACTTTATCTATGTTCATTTTATATGCTTGTAAGACACCCAAAAGAATTTTAATGTATTCTGATAGGAATTTGTCACAGTTTGGAAAAATGGTTTGTGATCGCTGCAAAAACATCGGAGATTATATTAACTTCGTTCTCTATACATTGAAGAGAACCAATTGCACTAAACCAAGGGCGGACAGGAGAGAAAGGATTAAAACACGACGAAAGCTAATGAGCGTTCTCATTTGACACAATGTACAGATGCCAACAAGCAAATAGGTACACAACAGAGAAGAACATTTGATGTCTAAACAACTCAACAAAAGAAAGGGGGAAATCTCATGAAATCCTGCACATAACTCGCGTGATGCATTTACACGTTGTCGCATGATTTTGGGATGCATCGAGTGATGGATCTTGTGGCTGAAATCTCAGGCACTCGACGAACGGAGTATACTGTCGCTCCTAATGAAGTATCTTGCGGGATTTCCAGACACTGTCAGGCCCTCCCTGCTTTAGGAACCTGTAGAACATGAGAGATCAGCTAACCTGTATAGCTTTTTATAGTTTAAGGAGAGGAGTCTTTCATGACATGACGAAAGTTCAAGTGAGGGAAGAGAAACGAAGAGACACGGATGACCTTTTTGAGCGGAACCTTAGAGCCGCCAGGAGAATCCCGTGGTTTTAGTATGTCGAATGAACACACTAGAGCTTCGTCAACGCTCAAAAGAGCCCCTGCATTATCGAACTCTCCTCCATAGTTTGGTGCCGAGAATATTGTGACCAGTCTTCTCCTAGCGAAGAACTCATATCCATCTTCTACCACCTGCAGTAATTTTAATTTTATAACTCCAGCATTATCTGGTTTTCATTGCCAATCAATCTCTGTGTATTAAATAACGGGAATGCAGTGCAAAGCATCGGCATATTCAAGAACGTTGCTTTGAAACCCTAGGAAAAAATGGCCCTTCAACCATCATGCTGGTGGCCATTTGCTAAAACTTTCTCATGGATGAAACAACCTTTGGGTTGAATTCATCTGCATTGCATCATAATTTTTGCAGCTTTGCATCCCAGTTGATATTCCACAGGGCTTAGTAGGTGTCCTAGTTGATATGCCATTTAGAGGCATTTTTCATCCTGGTTTGCATTCCCCAGGATTTACCCTGTATAGACTGCATTGCCATCAAGGCATCTTTGGTTCCCAAACTAAGAAGTTCTGCATTTACCTGATGTCCTCTACAGATGAGATCAAGATCGTTGTTGTCTAGAAACTCGGCTACCACATTTGGTCCAAACGTACACGAGACACCTCTATCACTACCTGCCCAGCCCTGACTCTTGGGATCAGGATCCGACCACAACAAGTCACACAAGAGGCCGCCATCAGGTATGTCAGTCGGTCTCTCGATCTCTTCTATCTGTTTCACATTCTGTAGCTCTGGCGATAACCCACCATGCATACAAATAATCTTGTTGTCTATCAATGCAGCAACGGGCAAACAATTGAAACAGTCCGTGAATATCTTCCATAACCGCACATTGAATCTCCTCTTGCATTCGTCGTAGAACCCATATATGCGGTTTATCTTGGCATCCTCATGGTTTCCTCTTAACAGGTAAATCTTGTCTGGATATCTTATTTTGTAGGCCAAAAGTAGACATATGGTCTCCAGACTTTGCTTGCCTCGGTCGACATAGTCCCCTAGGAAGAGGTAGTTTGCTTCAGGCGGGAAACCCCCGGATTCAAAGAGCCTCAACAGGTCCTGGTATTGCCCATGTATATCACCTGTGGCAGATCAAGGAGGTTAGATATGAACCAAAATTACAAGAACACGACACCATGAAGAAATGAGCAATGTCGAAATCTCGAAAATAACTGAGACCAGTTGGAAAGGTAGAACATAGATGTTTATGTAATAGTATACGACGATCAAAATTGGTCTTGATTGCCCGGCTCAGCGTGGTTAGGTTTATGTTAAGATATTAAAGATTGTTTAAGGCATATACGACTCTTCCTCATCATATACGATAAACTCTTCTTTGTTTAAAATTCATGATGCAGGCAACGAGATGCTCGATCTTCTCTAATCGATCGATGCATAGACTGAATCAACCAAATCCCGAACCCAATTCAGCCATTCTTCATCTAGATTCATGTCTAATTATGCCGATCCATCATCTATCTGGGTTCATCAAGAACTGGATCTCATTAATCACGAATCGAGCAAAACACCATAACATCCCCAAATAACCCTCAAGAACAACCTTAACCATTTGATACCCTTAAACATTGCCTTTTACATTAAGTCAAACCCAAACCAAACACACGAACAAAAATTACATAAGAAACATTGGAAAACAGAAAACCAGAAAAAAAAACGACAGAGAGAAGGGAGAGACCGCAGATCCGGATGGGGGCATGGAGATGAAGCAGATTGGGCTGGGAAAGGAAGATGTTGCGGGCGTTGACGCAGAGCTGACGTATCTCTCCTTCCGATAACTGAACCTGCTTCCGTCCTTTCCCTTCCAGCAATCTCCTTATTATGTCCTCCAACATGTTCGTATCCATCGTCCCCTCCATCGTCATCATCCTCGCCTCGCCTTCCAATCAAGACAATTCGTCTCAGTCTCAGAACTATTGTTTCATAAATTTTAAATCGGATCTAAGAACACCAATCAAATGAGAATTCTAAATCCTAAACGTTCTTTTGTTATTTTGAGAGAAAAACGAAAGGAATGCGGGGGCGATTTATTTTTTTGTAATCTGATTATGGTTTGAAAGATTCAAAGAACAGGAGAGGTGGGTAATGTGGGCGGGGGTATGGAAATGGAGGACCTTTTTGACTTTGACTTCTTTGCTGTGCGGTCCCCGCATCGGATGAGGTGGCCCATGTGGGGTGCGTTTTGGGTCGTTGGATGATGAGGATCGACGGTGGAGAAGAGGAGAGAGAAAAGGGGGATCGAGAGATTGAAAGTAGAAACCGCGTGAAATTGGTTGAAAAATTCGTTGATCCCAATTGATTGCGATTTTTCTTCTTTTTTGGAAAAAAAAAGTTTATTCGTTTAAAAAACAATTCGGTTAATTAACAACTCTAAAATGGATTCAGCTCTTTCAACCTCTGTTAAAATTTGAATTATAAGATATCTCAGGTTTTCGGATCCTGACTTCTGAGATAAACATCATACTTATAACTTCCTTCTAGAACACAAATGCCTGACCAAGCAAAACACCCCAACCTTGTTGCCATCACATATACTAATGTTAAAAATAATGCTTTAAGCATTTGTTTTCGTAGACTTGGATGCTAACAACCTCAAACAACCACCAACCGTTCTTAGGGTTAGGGTTTGAAATGGCCATGGAGGTGATGGTGAGGGTGATAATGAAGTTATTACATGGTGTCTATTAGGATTCAAGCAAAAATTCCAACGCAAATTACAAACATAAGATTAACGTGATTCACCTTAAACCGACAAGTGACAGATCAATTGATTCGTCTGAAAATCGAAAGGTTATAAAGCTTCACATCATCAAAATTACCAAACTACCTCTAGTTCCGCACATGCTTCACAAAAAGGGACATAACTCTTAATCCGTCCGTCGAATCGGGTTGAAATTTTGACAGAAACTTTACAGCACAAAATCCAAAACGAGACCCTCTACAATTCGTTTCGTCCATTTCGTGAGTTCGGATTCGCGATCCAAACCATATTTCTTTAGGATTCAAGTTATTATAACAAAATCTCCACCTTGACTTAAATTTGAATGTCCATATCCTACAAGCACTTGATCATGGTCACAATTGAGTTACTACCGTTGATGTCATCTGCACATATTGCAACCATAATGTTTTTTTTTATCGAACAACTCAATTTTCCAAAACCATGTTCTTTTGATAGCGTATTTCGAACATACCCATGAATGAAACCCGCAATACTGATCAAACAAGTAGGACAGAAGCCCTAGCGTGGTAGCAGCAGCAACTGCTTCGTCTTTTCGATTTCATCCGATATTCCGATCATACCAATCTCATTCCCTGTTCTCGCAGGGCATCGATCCCAATGCAGGATGAAATCGAAGACCACGAAGCCACCGCCCCCAAATCGACCCGCATATCCCTCAAATGCATCGTCAACGTCCAATTCTCGAGTGTAAAGTTGAATGTATAAAGGTGTTGAGTGTTGGAGTGTGTGTTAGTTGGGATCTGTGCGTTGTGGTTTAGGGTTTGTTTGTGGATTTTGGATGTTGCGGTGATAGTGTGGAGAGTGCCTCACTTTAGATCAGCTTTCTGTCAGGGTTTCAGCAGAACACTGTGTGTCAGTGTGTGTTGTCATTCAAGGGTTTGAAATTCGAATGTGCCATGTGACGAAGGAACAGCAGGGGATGATACATAGCAGGGGATGCTCATTTTGGTTGTTGCTGTCTTTGAAATATCGCTTCGAGCTCGACTTGTTCTATTTGCTTCTGTCATTGACTGGATCTTGTTTCTGGACGCATTCTGTAGTCTCTAAAATGATCGTAAAGATGACATGAACTTGTTTTTTTGTTTTCTGTTCTATTTGGATCGAATAGATATTTGCCCTATGCCGAGCACTGCATGCTAATATTACCCTATTAGCTGGCTGCTTGTACAAAATATTATTTCCTTGTAACGGTTTGATCCGATACGCAGATTAATATGTGTTTAATTTATATAGAATTTAATGAAAAAATAATATTTTTTGATGATAGTAAGGTTTACGATAACAATTATGAGAGAGAGTCTATATTCTAACATATGATGATTATTTTTGTATTTTTTTATGTGAAAATATTATCATGTTATATATATCTTGAAACATCTTAAATAAAAAAAATATTGTTTATATTATGAAAAAGAGGTTATTACGTACAAGTTCATCGCGTAACATACTCGTGTTGCATTTGTTATCCTTTTGAAGGATTTGCTTTGTCCATCTGGGTTAGAGAAGGATTTGGTCCCGTTCCCCGGTTAGGTTGCGTGCGGTGAAGATGTGAAAGATGCCGTTGGATGCTCTCCATAGGTATAAGACGGTATGTTTGTTGTGCAATTTCTATTTCTTCACTTCGTACGGGAAAAAGAAGTGCATAGATTAAAAGTGCCTAATTTACATTAAAGCTTGTATGTATGAGAAGCATGTACAGATACAGCCCCTAGCACGAACAAATTCGACGGTCAGCTCGTCAAAGTTGTCATTTTACATGGCAAAAAAAGCGATGAAGGCAAAGCCAGTCAAGATGATCTGGACTCCGTGTTTGGTTTTTGATGATCC
>LIEC01010717.1:61112-78800 GCA_001925005.1 Drosera capensis
AGGTAAATCTTGTCTGGATATCTTATTTTGTAGGCCAAAAGTAGACATATGGTCTCCAGACTTTGCTTTCCTCGGTCGACATAGTCCCCTAGGAAGAGGTAGTTTGCTTCAGGCGGGAAACCCCCGAATTCAAAGAGCCTCAACAGGTCCTGGTATTGCCCATGTATATCACCTGTGGCAGGTCAACGAGGTTAGATTTGAACCAAAATTACAAGAACATGACACCATGAGAAAATGAGCAATGTCGAAATCTCGAAAATAACTGAGACCAATTGGAAAGGTAGAACATACATGTTTATGTAATAGGATACGACGATCCAAATTGGTCTTGATTGCTCGGATCAGCGTGGTTAGGTTTATGTTAAGATATTAAAGATTGTTTAAGGCATATATGACTCTTTCTCATCATATACGATAAAGTCTTCTATGTTAAAAACTCATGAGGCAGGCAATAAGATGCTCGATCTTCTCGAATCGATCGAAGCAGAGACTGAATCAACCAAATCCCGAACCCAATTCAGCCATTCCTCATCTAGATTCATGTCTAGTTATGCCAATCCATCATCTATCTGGGTTCATCAAGAACTGAGATCTCATTAATCACGAATCGAGCAATACACCATAACATCCCAAAATAACCCTCAAGAACAACCTTAACCATTTGATACCCTTGAACATGGCCTTTTACATTAAGCCAAACCCAAAACAAACACACATCAAAAAATTGCATAACAAACATTGGAAAACAGAAAACCAGAAAAAACGACAGAGAGAAGGAAGGGAGAGACCGCAGATCCGGATGGGGGCATGGAGATGAAGCAGATTGGGCTGGGAAAGGAAGACATTGTGGGCGTTGACGCAGAGGTGACGTATCTCTCCTTCCGATAACTGAACCTGCTTCCCTCCTTTCCCTTCCAGCAATCTCTTTATTATGTCCTCCAACATGTTCGTATCCATCGTCCCCTCAATCGTCATCATCCTATCCTCGCCTCGCCTTCAAATCCAATCAAGACAATTCGTCTCGGTCACGAACTATTGTTTCATAAGTTTTAAATCGGATCTAAGAACACCAATCAAATGAGAATTCTAAACCCTAAACGTTCTTTTTTGTTATTTTCAGAGAAAAACGAAATGAATGAAGGAATGAGGGAGAGATTTATTTTTTGTGATCTGATTATGGGGTGAAAGATTCAAAAACAGAAGAGGTGGGTAACGTGGGAGGGGGGTATGGAAATGGAGGACCTTGTTGACTTTGACTTCTTTGCTGTGGGTCCGAGCATCGGATGAAGTGGCCCATGTGGGGTGTGTTTTGGGTTGTTGGATGATGAGGATCGACGGTGGAGAACAGGAGAGAGAAAAAGGGAGATCCACAGATTGAAAGTAGCAACCGCGTGAAATTGATTGAAAAGTTCGTTGATCCCAATTCATTGCTATTTTTCTTCTTTTTTTGAAAAAATAAATAAATTATTCGTTAAAAAAAATAATTCAGTTAATTAATATCATTAGAATGGATTTAAAATTTGAATTATAAGATATCTCAAATAAACATCCAACTTCATTCTAGAACACAATTTTGTTGTCATCACATATACTAATGTTAAAAATAATGCTTTAAGCATTTGTTTTCGTAGACTTGGATGCTAGCATTTAGTAGGCTGCCACAACCTCAAAAAACCACCAACAATTCCTAGGGTTAGGGTTTGAAATGGTGATCGAGGTGATGGCGAGGGTGATGGTGAAGTTATTCCATGTGTAGTTTAGTTTTATCTGTTAAATATATATATATATATAGTTAAAGATGTTTTTTCTCTTTTGGTTGAACTTGATTCACTCCAAAAGTTTCATTATTCCCAGGAAGCTCGATTTGAATTACATGTGTTATGATTCCATCCGCTGACAAATAAGTACAACCAATACGGGGCGGTAAGCTTGGTTTCTCACCTTTGCCCCGCTATCGACGTGCCGGGCTGATATGTTATGTAGCTAGGAACAAGATCTAAGGCCATCAATCTATGGCATTGCTATTATTGTTTGCAGAATCTCTGTGATCAACAGCGCGAATGTACTGCAACTCATAAGGACCTAACGAAAGCGTCTTCATGATTCCGGATATGGTATGCTGTCGAGAAACCGAGGTCTTTGGCAGGCTTCGGCCTTTGGTGAGTTTTCTGTTATACTCTCTGGCTTCATGTTTGGCTCCTTCTTGTTCTTCAGAGCGTTGCATCTCGATCACAAGACGTGCTGACCCCTCTTCTTCATCTGCCATTTTAGTAGTCGTCTTAGTGGGCAATGTTGATGATTTGTTCTTGTAGATTGTGTAAAGGATCAGCTGTGCCGATCCTAGTACAAATCCAATGGCATTTGGCACCTGGGAATGATTTAATCTGCTCATTAGATATGTGGTCGCTCTAGCAATTCAAAACTATCGCGCGGAATAATCACTGAGAATGGGGGAAGCTTACTCCAATGAAGTAGTCTTTGACCAAAATCGCATAGGCAGACCATGCACTCGCATTGAGAGACAGGAAGAATGAGAGGAAAAATGGCATGTACTCAACGCTCTTCGTCTTGATGACAGTTCGCTGTTATATATTTAGAGTTAGACACTTGAAGAAGAATAGCATGGAAGGCATTCGGCTTCTTGGAGTGCGCTTGCCCTCTTCATATCATAAGCAGAAAATATGAGGATAATGTATGTTACTTTGATTTAATTCCTTTCTGATATCGTCTTTGGATATATTTGTTGAGTTCCTATTGTTACTGAAATTCCAAACTTTTTGACAGGATGTCAAATGACAAAAGCAGCCTGGGACATCAAGGCTTACCATGACTGCTAGAGGTGAAGCATACATGCCTATGGTTAATGCGGCACACAAGACTCCAACGCAAGTGAGGCGCAAGCTCCCGTGGACAGCTAGAAGAGCGATGGCGACAACTCCTCCGAAAAATCCAACATTAAGAGAAGCAACCAACTTCATTGAGCTTATCTATTGAAGCAAAATCAAGTAACGCCACAGAAAAGTTCAGGTAGAGCAACTTTCAAGCTTTAATATTTACACGGCTATTTGCAATTGATTATCGAGTTTCCTTTTGGATGACTGGTTACCTTTTTGTCTCTAGGAGCGTAGATCAAGAAGAGAACGACATAGATGAGTTGAAGGATGGTTCCAGCTCCATTCACAGTGACCACGAGCAGCCCGCCCGGCTTGAGAAGGCCGTAGAAGGTCCATAAGCTTGTGCTCAGGAGCGTGCTGATGTATGGTAAACCATTGTAATTCTCTGTTGATTTCTTCTTCACCACTCGCCGGAATGTTCCTCTGCACGTCAATTTCTATACTTACGTCCAGTGCTATAGTTTACAATCATATACATACTCAAGGATGTGAAATTGACAACAGGAATGTAGTGAGACTGCGACTTACATGGGAGAAGCAAACACTAGTATGGAGATAACATTGCCTGCAAAACAGCACAAAACAGGACATCAAGATCAGATCAACCAGAACCACCAACTGAGCCAAACTTCAGCAAACAACGCGTTACATGGCGCCATAGTAAACGGAACAAATAAACCAGAAAAGGGCAAATTCTGCACATATTACCGATGATGCCGATGATGAAACTCAAGCCAGCCATGAAGAAAGCGAAATAGAAGCCGATGAAGCAACAGAGACAAATGGGTGGATTTCAAGTGTTAGCTTAGTGAATGTGCAAAGCGTACAGGGTTGAGTGTTTGGTCCTGGTTTATAAGGAATGCGAACCGTTGGATGGTTGCCACGTTTAACTAGGACACTAACGGGTTCTATAAAAGGAATGCACCGTCCTCATCCCTTGAGGATTATGACCCCATGAGGCTATTATTGCTTGAAGAAGTGGAATTTGTGTGTTGGGTTCGTCCTGTTCGTCCTCTATAAAAGGTGCTGGTGCCGAAAGTGACTAGCCTCGTTTCAGCGAAGAGAAGAACGTTATCGAAACTTTCATTTGCTACCTTTTAGTAAAAACTTACACGCTCCTTTTTAAAAAAAAAAAAAAACCTTACATGCTGATTCATATTTTTTTCATGATAAATTCTATGAATATATCAGTGATGATTATGTTTTTATCAACAGGAGAGTAAAATAAGTCGAAATCGATTTCGTGAAGGACACGAGAGGAGAAAAGAATATGAGTAGGCATAATCCTTTACTATAGAATCACAACTTTGGTTAATTACAAGAAAGTAAAGTGACAATAGTGGTGATCGGCATTAATCATTTACTACGTAGGAGTAGAATCTATTCTATGACCATACTTTTTATCATTTACTATGTAAGATAGTTTCAGAAATATGCTTTTTATTATTTATAACACTGATACCATAATGTACTATTCTATTCATCCCATTTAAATTATAATGTTGTTTTATGTCAGTAATAAATTTATTCATGCTACGACTCATCCGCGGGACGATCAAACATTGTTTATGTAAAATTATCGTTAAATATTAATAATAGTTAAGTTATACATTTTAACCCTGAATCAATATTATAATTTTTTTTACATAATTAAAAAAAAATAAAACTTTTCAAAATACATATTAATTAATATAATAATGATATAATATTACAATCAGAATGAGACCGAAGAAGTATCACTTTCATTGTCCTCGTTGTATTAAATGTCCATATCCTACGAGCACTTGATCATGGCCACAATTGAGTTACTACCGTTGATGTCATCGGTACATATTGCAAACATAATGTTTTTTTTAAATGTTTCAATCATGTTTTTTTTATCGAACAACGTAATCAATTTTTCAAAACCGTGTTGTTTTTATAGCGTATTTCGAACATACCCATGAATGAAACCCGCAATACTGATCAAACAAGTAGCACAGAAGCCCTAGCGGGGTAGCAGCAGCAACTGCTTCGTCTCTTCGATTCCATTCGATATTCCGTTCATACCAATCTTATTCCCTGTTCTCGCGGGGCATCGATCCCAATGCAGGATGAAATCGAAGACGACGAAGCCACCAACCCCAAATCGAACCGCATATCCCTCAAATGCATCGTCAACGTCCAATTCTCGAGTGTAAAGTTGAATGTATAAAGGCGGTGAGTGTTGGAGTGTGTGTTGGTTTTGGATCTGTGCGTTGTGGTTTAGGGTTGGTTTGTGGATTTTGGTTGTTGCGGTGATAGTGCGGAGAGTGCCTCACTTTAGATCAGCTTTCTGTTAGGGTTTCAGCAGAACACTGTGTGTCAGTGTGTGTTGTCATTCAAGGGTTTGAAATTCGAATGTGCCATGTGACGAAGGAACAGCAGGGGATGATATCGCTTAGGATTTTGGTTGTTGCTGTCTTTGAAATATCGCTTCGAGCTCAACTTGTTCTATTTGCTTCTGTCATTAACTGGATCTTATTTCTGGACGTATTCTGTAGTCTCTAAAATGATCGTAGAGATGACATGAACTTGTTTTTTGTTTTCTGTTCTATTTGGATCGAATAGATATTTGCCCTATGCCAAGCACTGCATGCTAATATTACCCTATTAGCTAATTGTTTATGTAAAATATTACCCCCTTCGTTTCAAAATATAGACAATGGTTTGATCCGGTATGCGAATTTATATGTGTGTTGAATCCGTGTAGAGTTTAATGAAGAAAGAATATTTTTTTTGGTGATACTGGGATTTATTGTAACAGTTACAGGACAAAATAATGGATGTTAAAGATGCCTAATTTACATTAAAGCTTGTATGTATGAGAAGCATGTACAGATACAGCACCTAGCACGAACAACTTCGAGGGTCAGCTCGTCAAAGTTGTCATTTTACATGGCCAAAAAAGCGATGAAGGCAAAGCCAGTCAAGATGATCTGGACTCCGTGTTTGGTTTTTGATGATCCTGATTTAGCAGGCGCTGGTGCAGCCACTGCATCTGCTGGTGCTGGTTCTGGTGCCTCATCATCTGCAGCATCAGCATCAGGTCCTGGTGATGAAGCTGGCATGTTGTCCTCTTCGGCTGGGGCTTGACTGGGTGCGGTACTTGGTGATTGGGAGACGCTGGGTCCGTTTGCTGATGGAGCCACACCGAGTGCCTCACTTGGTGCTTCAACTGGGCTGGCACGAGCAGGGCTGGGTTCATCACCATCTGGTATGTTGCCCATCATGTCATCATTTTGTGCCATGTCGTCTTCTGTTACTTCTTCCATCAACGCTCTTTCCAAATCGTGTACCGTTATTTGTGCTTGATCAATTGCTTCGCTTTCGATAGATCGCGGAGCTGCTCCTTTTTGAGGACTTGGGCTGCTCATATCAGTGAAGCTTGGGATTTCGCTGGGAATGGGTGAAAGGCTGGATGCTGAGGAGGTTGATGGAGGCAGTGCGATTGTTTCTTGGAACTTGGACTTTTGGTCATTGCTCTGAGGTTTGGATTCCTGAATCTGGTGTGTTGATAAGGAATCAACAGAAGCAGATTTTGGTGAAGCCATTGGCGCATTGGGGTCTTCGTCGACTCCTGTGATGCACAATTGAAAAAATTTAATGGTGATCAAAGGCGCTGATCATCATGAGAAATGGGTCGAGTACCCCTCTCTACCAAACGAATTTGATTCATTGTATTGATGGGCAAGAGTAATATACCTTGTGGGATGGTGGCGAGTTCTGGCCGAGGCGCAGTGGTCAGGCTTGGGATATATGGAACACCAGATTCGATGACCCAGGCATCAGTGCCCAAGAAAATCGGGGGCATGAATTTCTCAGCCCGTCTAGGTATGATTGTTTTAACACCGGGCCATTTTACCCTGTGACTCATGTCAGAGCCAGGACCAGCATTGTTATACTCTCCATAATAGCAGGTATTGAGTCCGAAATCTCCCATCCATGGTAGCCACCCATCTGGTTGAATCAAATCCTCCATATATGATTCCATGATGACTGTCTTCGAGTATTCCTTCCATGGCCTTGCCAGGTACGCCTTGTTCTTGAACCTATTCATATTCGATGCCATTTGTGAGCTTGCATGAATATCAAGATATCCTTCTTGGAGAAGAAATAAACGGAGCATAGCCATGCATAAGATAGATCTGCTTCTGTTTAGTTAAACTTCAAGATTTCTTCCTGGTTGCTTTTTCGTTTTGTACATACCTGAGAGGATAATATTCAGGATCTGCGGTGAAGAGGGATTTGTGGATGATGATACCGCTAGGTTGGTGCCTTTCCTTCCTTCCTTGTGCAGTCACAATGCAGTTTTGGTTGTCCAACGGCTTGCGTACCACAAAGGTGCAGTTTTGGAAGAATGAAGCAGCATCTCCAAAGATGAAATCGATTGTTCCAGAGATTTTACAATCACGGTAGAACTGGCGGTAGGTATGAGCGTACAAGGTATCCTGGTAGCCATCCAAGTGGCAGTTGTAGAAAATGGTCTTATCAGCCTGCACTCGAAGAGCCACGGCTTGGTGCTTGATTGCTCCAGCCGTGTTCTCAACGCCAATGTCTTTAGCCATGAAGTAGTCCGCTAAAACCGCTGCATTCAATTACCTGGTTAGTATTAGTTTCATTGTACATGAAGAAAGTTATGTCGTTGAAGCTATTGAACTTACACAGTGTGGCAGTTTTGAAAGTCGGGGTGCCGTCAATGTAGTTCTTGTCGCAGGATATCCTTGTTTTTGTTGGGCCATCACCAATAAGTGTCACATGAGTCAGCCACTTTTCGACTCTGAGGTACTCGTAGTAAACGCCTTCCTTGACATAGATGATGAATGTGTCATTGTTCCACTTGGGGACTTCAGTCAAGGCTTCGGCTATGGTTGTGTACTTCCCGGTGCCATCCTTGGCAACAGTCACATTAGGCTCGACCGCAAAAGGTGATGGCGCAGGAGCTGATGCAGGGGTTGATTCAGGGGTCAATGCAATGGACGGTGCAAAGAACGATGCAGGGGATATTGTAGCTTGGAGGAGTTTTGTCCGTGACTCATCGAGCCAGTTTGGAAGAACCTCATGGTCACCCATGTTTATTGAGCTCATCAACAAGCGTCTCCCTTTGATCACTCCATGCGCGTCATCATCATAACTATCATGGTGTTTGATGTGGGCCAACAATCGGCGCCACCTGATCAAGCTATCTATATTGCTCACAACATCATCAGCATCTTCTGTTGTGGAGAGGAGACGCCTCTTGAATGATGTTAATTGCATGGCGTGGATGACAGAGGACATCTCACTCACGATGGCTAAGCCATTGCTGGATAGCTCCGTGGAAGTTTTCAGCAACTCCCTCATCCTCTCGCTCGCATCCCCTGTGGTGTTCTCAAAGCCATCTAAACATGTCTCCTGGTAAGTGATGGTTGCGCTAAGCCATATCTTGAGGTTGGACAGGATCTTATCAGCGTTGCTGAGCTGAAATTCTCCAACCTGGTCGAATGAGCGCTTCAGATCATCAACAGCATCTTGGAACAGCTCCTTACAATCATCGGTAGCCTTTTTGGTTTCTGGGTTCTTCTCAAGCTCCTTGAACAAAGTTGAGTTGTTAGCTACATTGTTGATTTCATTCATGTTAACCTCAAAAGAAGCCTTGATCAGGTCCTTTGGGTCACTGGAGTTTTTGGCTGCCGACGACAGGCTGCTGATGCAGGTGTCCTTGAAGTCAGTCGGCTGGCAGATGGCCTCTACCGCCTTCATCGAGGCTGATATTTCTCCATCTTTCTTGCTATCGGATCTGGAGCCTACTGTCACGGCAACCACCATCGCCACAAGCAGTAGGGAGGAGATGCCCATGACTGCCATCCTCCTCCCTTTCCCTCCGTCATCTCGCATGATTACTCGCTCTGATTTTTTCAGTTCTTGTTTGTTTGGATCTTTTTGTTCTTTTTTTGTGATTTTTCTTGTAGGCAAGGGAGCTTCAAGAATGAGAGGTACAATACAAGGCCCTCTCCTAGAAAGCTCGAGAGGACCTCTAGTGTTTGAGGCTCTAAGATTTGTGTTGTGATGTCGCCGATCACATATATAAGCTGATAGTTGACAGAACGGACATGACCTTTTTTTGGAATGGGAGGTGCCGAGATAAACGAGGTGAAGACAGGAGAATTCTTCTCAATGTCAATGGAGATGGTAAACATTTGATCTGGAGTTTCTAAAGTTGGTATGAATCCCATATGATCTGTTCTTATGTTTCTGCTAAAAATAGTTTTCCTATTTCATTTTCCTTATTTTAACCATTGAAAGAAAATGTACTCTCTTTGCCATGAAATAAGATTTGAGAGATGCATGATGTGGAATGGCAAGTGTACCTTTTGATTTGGCTCTAACTTTCGATACTTGTTCTATCATCAGTTTTCGACCTCTACGAACGTATTATTTTTACAGAGCGAGGGAACCTGTTTTGCTTGGAGTATGAAACAGTTGGGTGCAATGAAGCTGATAGAAGATGAATATCACCATACAAAGAGTAGGCATGCAAGAGAGGTGAGTGTCGTCATTCAAAGAGCGAGCATCCGAGAGAGATGTAAGCATCAGCCTTGTGTTGCTTTATTATTCATGAATATGTAGAGATCTTAGTTCTCAAGAGTTTTATTGTATTTTGTGAAGTTGAAATGAAGATGGTGAAGCTTGAAGCTAGTATGCATCAGGTGCATTGGAGCAAAAACAATTAGTAGTAATAGTTTTATTAGGGAACAATTTTGATGCAAGAGTATGTCGAGAGAATGGAAAAATTGATCTACCAAATACTAATGTGTGTCTTGTTACATAATTACAGCACCAAAACAGATTCTGCATCCCGTCAAAGACCGTCGGTGTAAGGCAGTCCAGTTGCAGGTAACCAGTCGTCGCCACTGATGACGTTAGACACAGTGAAATTTTCAGCCGTGTTTGCATCAATGATATGATACCTTGGCCATGTAACTCGGTCTGTAGTACTCGAACCAGGTCCTCTTTTATCATACTCAGCATAATACAGTGTGTCAAGAGCGAAGGTCCCTGACCATTCATGCCACCCAACAGGGTTGATCACTGCATCCATATAAGATTCCATGAACACTGTCGTCGAATAGTTCTTCCAAGGTCGTCCTAGGTAAGTTTCCACGGTGAAGTTGCTCGAAGCCAAGTCAGGTGCTGCAGTGATTGTAGCACCTTGGATGGAAGTGCCTGTGTTCTGGTTCGTATCAGTCCTCCCCTGAGCCGTGATGGTGTTGAACTGGCCTTGTAGCGGTTGTCTAGGGAATATGTTGCAGTCTTGGGAGACAGCGGCTGCGTTGCCAAAAGACGAAGTCTATGGTTACATATATGTCGCATTGTTTGTAGAATTGCCTCGGGGAATGGGCGTACAACGTGTCTTGGTATGCCTCAAAGCTGCAGCTGTAGAATGCGGAGAGATCGGCTCCATTGCGGACAGCAACTGCTTGTTGCTTGACGGCTCCTGCCGTGTTCTGGATGTCATGTTCACAGCGATGAATCCATCAGCTACAACAGCTGCATCAAGAGTCACACTATTGTCAATGTAGGAGCTTGTAGTCACTATCTTTCAGACATGCACTCGGTAGACCAGTGTTGCAAAGCGGTTAATATACGAATACGATTCGAAAGGATATTGTATACAGCTCCCATGATTTAGAACCATAACCACCATGAATCCTAAATAGACTCGTTCACGAAGTTGAGTGTAGATAGAGTCAAAGTAGAGTAACGTTGGAATCAATTTAGCCCTCATTTTAGGATTCTACCTTGTGCAAATTCTGACTTTTTCCTGATAGATTCATTGATATTTCTACTTAAAATGACTTGCCATGAAATACAAGAAATGGAATCTGGTCCTGTTTAATGAACCCAAAACATTTTTGGAATTATGAAGAGGTCTCTCCTGAATGAATAGTAACCTATAATGTAAAGCGCATACTGAAATATAAACCAAAGTTAACTTACCAAACGTTGCAGAATTGAAGGTTGTCCATCCATCGATCACACTCCAATCCTCCGTGACAATAGTCGTGTTAATGCCATCAACAGGTATGTCTTGCTCTTAGGAATGGAAATATACTCTTTGTAAACACCGGCCATTACATAGATAACAAAGTATTCGTTGCCCGCTTCTGTATGGTCCCGTGCATCTGCAACTGCATCACTGATCGTCGAGTAGTTCCGCTTCCATCAGAAGCAACCGTAGTGATATTGTTGACTTCCACTTCTAAACCGTCGAGCTGCAGCAATCTCCTTCCTTTCCTAGACCCTGACGGACGAATATTAAAAGGCCAGTTCTCATGTTTGTGATAGCAGTTTTGCCTAGCATTAGGCAATGCGCTCATCTTGAACTTCCTATCTATGTGTGAAAATGGACTCTTTTTCACTATGGCGACGACTTCTTTGGAAATAAGTTCCCTAGCCTCGAGTTACGAGTGCAAGTGAGACGCTAGAAAGCATGGTTCCGTTGGAGATATGAGGACCGAGGTCACTTGTGACGCCAGAGGATGATCCTACAGCCTGGAGACCGTCCGAGCAAGTGTCAAAGTTAGTGATCATGGCGCTAAGCACAGACTGCAGGAGGGCGGCTTCTGAAGCCGGGAGAGTACTATTAGTATATCTAATGCTGGACATTGTGGTGGACAAGAAGTCGAGGTTACGCGAGCCGAGGAACTGACAATCCAAGAGTACACGAAGGGTTGACATGGAGTAATGAGTCGAGCCATACGAGATTTGTTGGTTAACCACTGAGATAAAGTCGTTCGTGACTTGCAGGGACCGGTTGATGCAAAACCGACCATAGTCGTGAATGGTGCTGGTTGCGCCCCGCCTGATCCTAGGTAATATGGAGGTGCAGAAGTTTGGGTGAGGTGTGTAGGGGCAGATTGACTCAGGTGATGAACCTATTGAGATGGAAACTATGGCACCATGAGAAGGATATATGAAGAGTAGCAAGAAGATGGCGAAGCTGAAAATTGTACTAAAATGACATGTAAAGGCCATTGTCGTTTTATTTTTTTTTAGTAAGTGATCAAGGTTTTGGTGCATGGAAAGCATAGGGTTTGGGGTTTTATATAGCAGGGTGCGTTTGCCATTGAATTATAGCAAGGTGATCTGAACACAATTTACAACTAGTACTCAAACGCGTTGGTATTGGTTGCTTTGGGCGTTGAGCATTGGAGAGTAATCTAATGGTTCTGTGAGTTTGTATCTTAAGTGGAACTGACGCTAGGAAAAGTATGTATGCATAAAGATCAAAGTTGGATTCATCTTCCTTTTTGGAGCGTTTATTAGACACGTCCACGGATGTACGCTGTTTAGGTCATTGCTGATTGCCCAGTCTACAGAAAAAAGAATGCTAATGACACTGATTCATAGTCTTTTTATGTAGTTTATAAAAGTGAAGCAGACAATTCCTCAGAAGATTATCAATTATTATAAGTTCAATTGATTTTCGCATATCGCAACCGATTGTTTACACGATGAGTGTGAGAATGATAAAGTCCACAATTGAAGATAAATATGAACCATGGAGAACAGGGCCTCGACTGTGGCATCGATACGTTGCTTGGGATGATAGAGAGGAATTTCCAGGCACAATCTTATGCTTCTTTGAGATTGAACTTTGCACCAGTTAGCAGAGCGACATTCGATTTATCTCACGGGTTGATTGGATCAGTGCCAACTTCCGTGATGAATAGTTAGGGGTTAGACCAACGCTTCGATGAACCGACCACCACCAACCTCTTCAACGACTAAGAATGGGCATACGTGAATCTGATCATAGCATCCGCTTGCACCAATGTATATATAACATAAGCTTTCAATAGCATATAACAAGTACTGAGCAAGTTATTCGGGCAGTAACACCAGCCGATTATCACAACAGTATTCATTATTCAGCAGAGTGGTCAAGACCTTGGGAGGCTACTCAATCGTGCTCAAGCAATCGAGCCACATCCCATTCTTTCGTTGTTTGAAATTGTACAATGCGGTAGGATGCAGGACAAGAATTAAAAGCAGCAACAATCTCTAATCCCATCTAATTCTGCAACCACGAGCAGTGAGAGTCTGCAGCAACTCCGGAGAAATCTGGAACTTCAGGGAGGCCAGCATTTTGACCTTTTTGAGGCGGCCACAAGAAGCCTTGAGAGCAAGCTCGTAGCCCTTTACTGATACGCGCGTGAGGTTCACCAGCTTTGCATCCTGCAGGCATGGGAGACTGCTCATCACCATGCACAGCGCCATATCCGAGATCGTGCAGTTGCTCACATTTATCTGTCATCGTAAAAAGCCATTCGTGAACAACTCAGTTAGTCAACTCTAGCTTTACAACACAGTTCGTCTAACTGAAAATGATAAGTATATTCAGCAGGGCAACCCCGTCAACTGATGTTTGGAGAAGAAGATTCATACCTGACGCATATTTTTCAGGTAAAAGGCCACGGCCCAGAAACCGACGTCCTGTATGTTCTCACAGTATTTGAGGTCCAACTCAGACAAGCTCTTGCAACCAGCAGCTACTGCTGTAAGACCAGCTGCAGTAATGCCCTTCACACCACGAAGCTCCAAGTCCGAAAGATCTTCGAGTCTACCAATATACTCCATCCCCCTATCAGTCAACAGATTACAGTAGGAGACATTTAACTTCTTCAGCTTCTTACAACCGCCAGATAATGCAGCCATCCCATTATCTCCAATACCAGAGCAGCTGGAAAATTTGCAAACAGAAACTAATGACAGAAAAATATATCAACCTATATATCAATCGTGTTTGCCACAGCAAAGTTATTGAGCGTTAGCAACTTACCGATATAAATCAAGTTCACGTATCTTGGAGCAGTTCGATGCAATAAAAAACAACCCTTTGTCAGATATGCCGGTGCAGAGGCCTAGTTTCAGGCATATCAGCTCCGAGCACATAGACAAGTAACCAAGAGCTGCCAAATGAAGAAAAAAGTATAACAGATTATTCAAGCAGAAGAAATGGAAAAAAGAAAAAAGTAGTTTATAAATATATATATAAACTCGTGATAAAGATAATAACTCTATTGCTCACCTGTATCATTGATGCCAACACAGTCTGTGAGATCAAGTTCCTCGAGTAATTTAGAGCAAGTGCCAATCATCTCAAGACTCTTCTCGGTGATTAAGCTACAAGACTCCAACTTCAGACATACAAGTTTTCTGCAAGAATACACTATGGCCGCGATCGAAGCGTCAGTAATGGAAACACAACATGTGAGATTGAGGATTTTCAAACGTGTGCAGCCAGGTACAAGCTCCCTAATGTCGCTGTCGGTCAGACCCGTGCACTTTCCCAGTCCGATTTCAACTAAAGATTTGCAACCTGAGCCGATGGTGTGGAGTGTAGACTGCAAAACCCGAGCTCCATCAACTATGAGGGTGTTCAGATTCTTTGAGTCCTTCAGCAGTTGAAGAAGAGCAGAGGAGAGCTCCTGCAGAAAAGAACGAAGAAAGCTTTAGCTTGAAATTTCTCAGAAGAAACATAATTGGACACGGGAACATGGCATCATGAAACCAATAGGAAACTCAGGCATGTGTTACTATGTTGGAAAAAAGATTACTCACGACCATACAGTGGCTAGCATTTAGTTGAACAAGGTTGGGATGTCCTTTAACTACTGAGCAAATGCCTGTTGCACTGATCCCATCACACCTTGATATGTCAATTACCTGCACGACAAAAAAATTGCATTTACATGAAATAAAATAGACCGCTTATCCAGCATATGCATTCACTATAGTGGAACACCTTCTGCAGATAGCAAGAAAACTAGAACACGATTAAAAAAGATGCCTGAGATTCCACTAACTTCCATGGCAAACCATAATGAACCTGGACGCCACATTCATACAATGGATTACCGTAGACGAACTATAGTTCATCACACGGGCTTGCGAGCCATCCTTATCCCCTTCCCCATTCATCCAGTTTAGAAACTAAAGTCTTCTTAGTATGGCCTCCAGATGTTCATATACTTAACGATTCAGTTGCTTATTTTGTCTAGACACTCAGTCTACAAGGAAAGCTAAAAGAGTGACCTGATAACACCACAAAATACTGTGATGGCGTAGACATGAATAGACAACAAGCATGCGACGAAGAGAGAAAGATCAATTGTAACTATTTTGGTCAGAGAAAGAGTAACAAATAGTCAGTAAGAGAAGATCTCACAAGTTAACATCAGCAGAATACCAGACAAGTAGCAGCCCTTGGAGATGAAAGACCTAACAAATATACATGAGGCTAGATAAAAGTGCAAAACAAATAAAGGCAGAGGATAGATCAAAACTGAAACAATCACCACTGATTTGAAGCACGCATCCGTGAATGTTACTTCGCTACAAACATGAAAACAGGACACACATAATTAAGATATGTGAAATAAGGACTGGGTAAGCTTGTTCTAGCTTCTCTTGAGATACGTCACCAGAAACAACAAAGGAAACTACATCTATGGTCCTATGAATCGTGCAAAGCAACTACCATGTAGGCATGCACCTACTTCCTTATGATCCGGGTTCTGTTCCGGATTTCAAATCCTATAATGCTATATGCTCACAGATCAGAAAACATGAGACATTTTCTCAGGCAAATGCAAACACATATTGTAAATACATGTTGCAAGGAGTAAGACTTCTATTTTAGCATACTTACCTTGAGCAGAGGACACCCGCTGCCAAGAAAACTTAATCCAACATCATCAACCAGAGGGCAACTGACCATTGCAAGACTCCCCAGCACAGGCAGCATGGCTATGCACCTCAAGGACTCACTCGTCACCTGCACCAATCCCAAAATCACAATGTCATCACCAGGCACATACACACACCAAAATACCCAATCCTCATACCTCGAGATACGACACATCGAGGAACCTCAATCCAAGGCACTTTTTGGTGACCAGCTCAATCCCAAGATCAGTGACCTCCATACACCACTTCAAGCTCAACCTCTCCAATCTCCCACACCCAACTGCCACATGAGCGAGCCCAACATCCGTCACGTTCAAACACTTGTCCAACCTTAAGTCCCTCAAACCGACCGCCAATGACAGCGATTGCGCCTCCCTGTCTCCAAATCCACAACAATATGACACATCTATCGTCTCGACACTTTCCCCACAAGCCCTCACCAACATCTCCAGTCCCATGTACCTGGAAAAACAATGCATCTCAAATGATATTTTCATCACCAAAGTTCATCTACGAATATCTATACATAATGTCATGTACTCCATATGATACATTATACGATTATGGTCTCTTATTAGTATTGCCAAGGAGAAAATTCAGCATTTAAATTTTAATCCCTACAGTTTCCAGGTGCCAACAGATGACACTTATATACTTAAAAGAGATGTTGATTACTCCCTTTCTTATGCTTGCTTTGTGCAAAAAGGTTTATGATATAAAGCCAGAATGTAAATTTATTTTTTTTCCATCACTAAGTACATTCAATTGATCCATCATTCTCTTAAGAATAAGGTCACCTGATTATTAACTGGGAATTATCCAACGAAGACAATTTCAGGAGCTTTTATACTATTATCCTATGATATGCATTTACAAACATTCAGTCTCACATATTGTCCACTTGTCTTACTTACTCTTAATAATAATGCTTTAGACAAGTACTTCCACTCCTACCAGAGACATGGCCGGCGATGCGAGGTGAAATAGCCGCAATCTTACCCCGTTACCCGGCCAACAAGCAACATAATGTTTCCCGTTTTATACTTTCTCCCCGTTTCATAATATATATAATATTTTTTTCATCCTAATTTTTTAGAATCTTTTTTAATTAATATTTAATCTAAAAAAATCACATCAATCCTATTTTATTCCTCCAACAATAATCCTACAATCCCTGAAAAATATTCAATACACATACATTCTTAAATCTGGTTAAACGCCGGATGGAGTATTTTGCAACCACACGCACTTCCAAGTGTTCGTTATTATCCTTACGAATTTTCTCGACCCAAAATTAAAATTCACTAATTAATTTATCATCACTGTGTAATGCTTTCGGGATGGTGGAAGTAAAATTTACCTACGAGTAAGAAATCTAAAAAGTACTAACTGCCAACAGTATACCTCAACCCGGTGGCTCTCCTCAGCACCAACGTCCTGATCCTCCTCCTCCTCCGCCTCCCTTCCCCCGTCGTCCCCTCAATCGCCCCCACCATCAGCACCACCATCCCATCATCAACCCTCGGACACAGCGACAGATCAAGCACCTCCAGCGACTCGAACTTCGCTATCAGCCCAGGCAAAACCTCGGGCCTCAGAACACGTAACCGAGTCCGACTAAGCGAATCAACTCGGAGAAACGTCTTGCAGGTCAACCGGAACGACTTTTTGTCCGGCTCCTCTGCGATCTTCGATCGAATCCGACAAATCAAATCATCCGTCAGCAAGGAAAGAATCGGACACGGACTTGGAGACGTCATCGTAATCGACGGCTACGATTCAGTCACGCGATCAAATAAGCCGACGGCGGAGATTCGATTTCGGAGTAGTGAGATTTGTTTTAGGTGGGGACGAAGAGGAAGAGGACGCGGAGGTTGAGGAGGAGAGGCTGGCGGTGGTGAGTGGAGAGGAGACGACGTCGTTTCCTGAAAGTTCTCATAATCATAATAATATCTCTGCGTGTATGTGAGGGATCAGTGGAACCGGCGGCGGAGTCACGGTGACCGAGTCGAGGATTCCGGCGAGGGGGACTGTTGATTTT